>PVIR01007250.1:31140-61966 GCA_004026965.1 Petromus typicus
TTGTTACAATCTCAACATTTTCCCCTTTCACCCTATTTTACATTGAGCATTTTCTATTTCACAATATATAACATACAATGCTAGGACTCATTTACATCTTTATTTTCTCATACCAGAGAAAAGATGTGATATGTACCTATCTGTGCCCTATTTATTTCACTTATGAGGATATCCTCAAGGTATGTCCATTTAAGTAGAAGTGATTGAAACTTATCATTTTTATGGCAGAGTAATACTCCATTCTGTAGAAGAACCACAGCTTTGTGAATGAAACAAACTGAATTTCAGCATTCTTACTTCCTAGGGCAGGATAAACACACAAACAAGTAACAAAAATCACTCTTAACAATAAGTCAGTGTGCTATGAGAGCTATAAATACCACACTGGGAGGAGGAATGGCAAGGCAGGTGGGTAGATGGAGGTTGCAAGAAAAGTCTTTCTAAGAAAATGACATTTATAGGGTGTGGAAGGTTGGAATATATGATCAGTGTTTGTAAGTTATTGTCAAATGTTTTTTTTAATATCTTGTAATTTGTTTCTCTTTTTTTACATACAACTAAAGGATTTCTCCAGAACATGTACTTTATAAACATTAACTATATTTCCTACAAAGTTTTAGTTTTTGCATATAAATATTTCATCTATCTGTGATATTTGAACAAATTAAATATAGACTTGTGGCAGAGATTACAGGGGTTATCAAATACTTAAACTATTTTTTCTCATTTCCTTGAAGCTTAAGTTTAAAAAGTGTGATATAAACAGCTTTAGTGGGGAATAGGGAAGAAGAAAAGGATGATGTCTGAACACCGTAGATATCCTTTCCTTCTTCACATTGTTTTAGGAAGTCTCATATGACCATGCACAAATATAAAATAGTAGAAGTTCTGTAAGTATAGTGTTCAAATGACTATAGGAAACAAGATCCCACTGCGAATCATCAGTGGACATGCAGTTCAAGTGTAAAATAGCTCTGGCTTTTTCTAGGCCATTGAGATTTCAGAGTGCATTTGTTACTGTAGAACAGCGTAATGTAGTGGCTTAGACTTTAGCATGTATAAGACTTAGGTGGAAAGAGTGCTAAAACACAGATCACAGAGTGTCACTGCTTGAATATCTAACTCACAAGTTGTGTGTGAGAATTTGAATGGCCAGAAAATATATATGGTTCACTAATGGACAGTCAAGAAACCAATTTTAGCCAAAGACCAAATTATCTTTTATCTGATTTTATTTTGTATATTTATTATTATTATTTAGTTTTTTGAGACAAGGTCTCCAACTGTAGTTCAGGCTGACTCTGAACTCACTAAGTACCCTAGTGGACCTGGAATTCATGACATTACTTCAGCCTTTTCCTACTCAGTGTTGAGATTACAAGAGTGAGCCACCACACCTGGCCCAATTTTATTTTAGTTTATTTAAATAGCATTTGGCTGAAAAACTATTGCATTTATTACTACTTTTAAAATATCACTTTGTCTTGTACTCTTTTTATAAGTTTGTGATAATTTTTAACTTTTTGTTAATGTCCTCATAGTTACTTGGTTCTTTAATCAATCATTAGTAGCATTCTTTTAATTTTTTAACTACATATTTTCACATTCTGAGGATAAATCTGTTGTCACTCTTCCAAGATGTTCATTCATCATTGCAAGAACATTTTGACTTGTTAGATAAAATTTAAAACCATTTTTCTAGGCTATCACTAAAAGAAAGTTCTCTACAATGTTTTACTTTATTTATGTTAAATTTAAAAACAAAAGTCATATGATCATCTCAATTGATGCGGAAAATGCATATGACAAAATACAAAACCCATTTATGTTCAAAACTCTACAAAAGATTGGAATAGATGGTCTGTATCTCAAACTAATAAAAGCTATCTATGAGAAACCATAAGCCAGCATCATACCAAATGGTCAAAAACTGAAACCTTTCACACTAAGATCAGGAACAATGCAAGGGTGTCCTCTCTCACCACTTCTGTTCAATATAGTTCTTGAAATATTAGACATAGCAATTAGGCAAGAGAAAGAAATAAAAGGAATAAAGATAGGAAAAGAAGAAGTTAAATTGTCATTATTTGCTGATGACATGATACTCTATCTAGAGGTTTCTAAAAACTCAATTAAAAAACTACTAGACCTAATCACCAAATTTAGTCATGTAGCTGGATACAAGGTCCACGTTCAAAAATCATTAGCCTTTGTATACACAAACAGTAGACCCACAGAGATATAAATTGGGGAGTCAGTCCCTTTCACAGTAGCACCCCAAAAATAAAATACCTAGAAATCAATCTAACGAAGGAGGTGAAAGACCTCTACTCTGAAAACTATAGCACTCTGAAAAAGGAGATAGAAGATGATATCAAAAAATGGAAAGACATCCCTTGCTCCTGGTTAGGAAGAACCAATATTGTCAAAATGGCTATAATCCCCAAACTACTGTACAGATTGAACACAATCCCAATTGAGATCCCAACAGCATATTTCAGAGATCTAGAGAAAAAAAATCCAAACTTTCATCTGGAAACACAAAAGACCTAGAATAGCAAAAGCAATTCTAAGCAACAGGAACATGCTGGGGAGTATTACACCTGTGAACTTGAAACTATACTATAAAGCCACCGTGATAAAAACTACATGGTACTGGCAAAGTAACAGACCTGAGGATGAATGGAGTAGACTAGAAGATCCAGAAACTACTCCAGATACAATGAGCCACTTCATCTTTGACAAAGGAGCTAAAAATGCTCACTAGAGGAAAGATAGCCTCTTTAACAAATGATGCTGGAAAAACTGGGCTTTAATCTGCCAAAGACTAAAGCTACATGTAGCTCTTGCACCATGTACCAAGCCAAAATCAAAGTGGATAAAAGACCTAAATATTAAAACAGACTATCTAAACCTGCTGCAAAATAGTTTAAGTAAAGCTCTTGAAGATATTGGCTTATTGAAAGACTTTTTGAACAAAACTTCTATACCACAGGAATTGGCAGAAGAAATCAGCAAATGGGACCTCATTCTTTAAAGAAGCTTTTAGAAGCTTTTAAAAACCTTCTGCACAGCAAAGGAAAACACCAACAGAGAAAAAAGGCAACCAACAATGTACGAAAATATCTTTATCAGCTGTTCCTCAGATAAAGGGTTACTATTTAGAATATATAGAGCTTAAAAAATCAGCCCACCCAAATTTAAAGACCCATTTCAAACATGGTCATCTGAAATGAACAGATACTTTTCAGAGGAAGAAGTAAGAGCAGCTAAGAAGTATATGAATAAATGTTCAACATCATTAGTCATTTGAGAGATGCAGATGAAAACAACACAGATTTCATTTCACTCCACAAAGAATGACTGTCATTTCAGAATTAGCCAGCAACAAATGTTGGGGAGGCTGCGGAGAAGAAGGAACCCT
The DNA here is from genome assembly GCA_004026965.1 of Petromus typicus. Lineage (NCBI taxonomy): Eukaryota > Metazoa > Chordata > Mammalia > Rodentia > Petromuridae > Petromus > Petromus typicus. The sequence goes on from PVIR01007250.1 coordinate 34,565, forward strand.
TCTCCACTATTGGTGGGACTGTAGACTCATACAACCCCTGTGGAGATCAGTTTGGAGATTCCTCAAAAAGCAAGGATTTCAGGTCCCATTTGACCCAGCCATAGCTCTGCTAGGTATACACACAAAAGAATGAAAAGACTCATATCACAGTGACATATGTGCACTCATGTTTATAGCAGCTCAGTTTGTGATTGCTATATCTTGGAAACAACCCAAATGCCCATCAACTGGAGACTGGATAAAGAAGATGTGGTTCTTTTATAGAATGGGTTATTACTCTCCCATAAAAAATGATAAGTTTGAATCATTTATACTTGAATGGACATACCTTGAGGATGTTCTCATAAGTAAAATAAATAGGTCACAGGTAGGCAAATGTCACATCTTTTCTCTGGTATGAGAAAATAAAGATAAAAATGAGTTCTAGAATTGTATGTTATATATTGTGAAATAGAAACTACTTAAAATGAAATAGGGTAAATTAGGAAAATTATGAGATTATAACAAAAAAGAAAGGAAACAAAGTTTATGTATATGGGTGGGTGGGGCTATGGGAAAAAATGAGAATTAAGTTGTGTCATATACTGGTACAAATTCTCATTGTTGAGTGCAATCATGATGTGTATATGTAATATACCAATAAAGATTTCAATAAAAAAGATTAATTTTGACTGAATTATATTTTAAGTTGTACAATTTAAGAGCATGAGCTTTTCCTATATTTATATCTACTTAAATGAACATACCTTAGCACAGTTGCTTTATTATTTCTTGCAATAATCTCCTATAACTCTCCTACCAATACGAATGAGATATAACTGCACTGTCAGGTCAAACTGTCAAATTAAAAGTCATCGATATAAAATTCTAGACTTTTTTGATGCTATTACATTGCTAATTAGGTAAGGTAAACCTCTTTAGCTTATCTTCTTGTTTTTAGCTTCAATCTCATGATCAAGGACAATCTAATCAAATTGGCACTAAACATACCTATTAACAAAAATTACTGTTAAACTTTGAAATTCAGAGCTGTGTGAGATGGTGTGAATATTCACATTTTGAGTTTAATGTTATTATTCTGCCAGCATAACTGTGTTTGTTCAGGTGAGAAAAACTAGCCTTAAGAATTACTTAGAGCGCATGTAGACTCCAGACTCGGAATGTCCTCTACTTTATCTCATTTTTACTTTACAAACCTGTGTGGAAAGGTCAGCTGTTGAATTTAGCCAGCTTCACACGATTTGAAAAGAAGTAAGGAGATCTACGGGTTAGGTGACAATTCAGCATTTTCTTCTCTACTTTCACATTCACTTATGTTTACATGAACACAGTGGACTCTTGTCTGGAACTGTAGATGATTTACTCAGATTTAGGACTTACTAACTTGGAATTTCAGATATCTGCCTTGCCCTATAGGATCAACTACTGGGATTATTGCCTGTTCCTGAGAGATCTTAAACTATAAGGATTACTGCACTAGGATTATTGTCCTTAAGATTTACTGGGACTGAATGGGATTTAATGACGTTTTCCCTGCTCAATGAGATTTTCAACTACAGGGATTATTGTGGGATCCACCTTGTTTTATGCATGCTTGGATCTTGGATTGAAGCCTTGATACTAAATAAATATGTGAGGAGCACAAGTTATGCTTTCCTCTGCTCCCTCTTCTGCTGGCTGCTGCAGTATTTGACTTCTGCTGCCTCTGCTCTGAATAGCAAGAGTAAGGCTCAGGCTCAAATTTTTTCTGAAAGTTCTGACTTTGTTGTTTGTTGCTTGTTAATCCCTTTGCTTTGAGACTCCCTAGGAAGAGGAATTGAAGCTTGCCACAAGGATTCTGGCTTCCTCCTCCTCCCAAGTCTCAGATAGACTCTAATGAAGTTCCTGATGTAAAGGACAATAGGATATGCAAGGATATGTGCAATCAGTTCAATTTCAAATGCTATGAGTTTTAATTTCTATCTGTCTATAAAGATTTCAGTGGGATTTTAGTGGAGTTTGGGCATACTCAGGTATATGAGGTATATAAAGTATGTACTATTTAATACAAATAAACATCTTATATTTTAAGGTTACTCATAGTCTGATTCCAAGCGGTCTATCCAACTTTATTTTTTTTGTTTTTACTATGAAATTTATTTGGTATTTACTACTCCATAGTTATAAATTTATTCTAACTGTCCTTCCAATAATAACTTATTTCTCCCTATGATTTTTCACTTATATTATCTTTTCCTGACTTACAATGCCATACTATGTCCCTTTTAACTATATAAATATTATTTATCCTTCATGCAACAATCAACCATAATTTCATTCATAAATGTTCCCCTTAACTCAAATACATTTAGTGCTTTCTTTGAGATATTACAAAAATTATGGTCTGAAGAGTTTAGATGTTTACATGAACACAGTGGACTCTCTGTTACATTATAAAATGTAATATTCACCATAGAGGGACTTAAATTCATTTCTTCCTCTCAATTATTCCGATTTTCATAACTAACAAAAAACACTTGAGGTTAGGTGACAATAGAGAAAAGTTGTTTATCAGCGTTAGAGTTTCAAAGGTTGAAAGTTCAAAAAGTGTAATGCTAAATGTGACAAGATCCCCACCACTGGTGACAGCTCCACATGCAGAAAAAGGAAAAGATCACATCTTGAAATAGGAGACAAGAAAGAAATTCAAAGATCTGAATCATTCTCATAGCTCTCTCAGAAGAGCTCAGGAGACCTACGAGTGCTACTTTAATCCTTCCTCGGGTATCCAGTGAACTAAGAACTTACCATATCTTAAAAGCTCCTTCTAACATTGACACAATGAGGACAAAGCCTCTAACATGTTAGTGCTGGTGAATAAACCACATTCATAGCACCTTCTGTTTGTCATGTTTGTCTCTCTAGAAAATGCATAGAAGTTATGAACATAAAAACAACACACTTTTTTCTGTATATATCCAAGGCACCAAAACCATAATTTAATGAGGAAGAAAAAAGTTGACTTTGCCTTCAAGGAAATAACTTTAAACATATGTATTTCTCTTCCCATTTAAAACATATAATGCAGACATACTATAGAACCCCCTGTATACTTGGGAAAGAAATAAAAATATCACTCTTTAATTAAGAGAAATTTACCATGATAAAATATACATAATATAAAAATCACCATATTAGCCATTTAAAGTGTATAGTTCAGCTGAATTAAGAAATCTTAGGTGTAGTGTCCATTGTTATTTATGACATCTGTTGATGACTTTGTATAACATAAACCAGACTGCAGAATCATTAATGATAGATTAATAACAATAAGATAACTAACAAACTAGAAGAACGTTTGATATTTGTATGAAAATTAATGTCAAGTGGTAGGGAAAATATGTCTGAGAGTTTCACACATTCTTAAATCAAATGTAATTTCTCTACTAAGTGTGAGATCTTCAGTTAAGTGGCATTGCTATAGTAAAAGTAGAGTGGATTTTGTCCTGTTTTTTAAAAGGTAAAAACACAATCTCATCTCATGAAATGTATAAGTTTATTTTTCAGATGGAATTATTTTGATATTATTCTTCTTAAAATTCTAGATTACCTTTCTGAAACATCAAGACCTTTGAGTAATTCGCATAGCTGTTGTGGAAAATCTCATATAAACACTCATTGGAAACATAAGGTTGTGGACTATTGAAGATACTGATAATTTTTAAACATTGTTAGATTCATTCCTAGGTTTTCAAAAACCCATATGGGGCCAAAAGATGTTTTCAAAAATAGACACAGCATTATATGTAGAATCAGTACATCTGCAGAGAGCTCCAAGCATTTATTTTTTAAAAAAATTCAAATTATACTAAGGACATCTGTGTTCCTCAACAAATATTGTTTTCTTATTGAAATATTTGCTTGAAAAGGTCAAAATTAATTTCAAAATATTGTAACGACAACAGAAAGTTCTCAAAGGTGAATTTAAAGAGCAGTACACTTTATTTCAGCAAATAGACACCTTTGTGTGACGATGTTCCTCTATTAACTTGACCCAGCTTTGAAAAATCTTTGGAACACAGTGAACAAACTTGAAGCCAATTTAAAAATTAAAATGTCAATGGTAAACTAAGAGATTGCCCTAAAATGGAACAAACTAATATATCTTCTTTCATAGACAAAAAAAGTATAGCAAATTTGAAGAACTCTAAAGGCATAGAAGAACCAGAAATGAAGACTAACAAAGTACTACTTCCATCTTGCCTATCATTGCACTAAATGACATCATGAATCTGTACACAACTAAGGAAGAAAACATACCAAATTAAATAGATCTGCAGACTGACAGCCATAATGGCAATACAACATAGTATAAAAGAACATGGATTGCAGATTAAATAGCTAGTTTTTTTTGAACATGTGAAGAACACTACTCTGTCTGAGTTCAGTTCACATCAGAAAAATTTAAATATTACATTCATTGGAATGTTATAAGAATCAAACAAGAAGACTGTGAAGTTCCTTAAAATATATCAGACATGCGTGTATCATTAAGCAATGGAACAGGGAAGGGAAGTCTAGGTCTTCCTGATCCCACAATCCTTCCTTTTCACCACCTTGCTATAGTGAAGATCAAAGTCAAATATATTATTTTTAACACATTAAGTTTGTTTTATTCATGATATTTTACTGTCTATATTATTTTTCAAAATATTTAATGTTTTTAATAGATATATCATGGAAAAGTGCAAGACAATTAGCACTGAAAAAGCTCCAAATACAATTCTAGATCTTTCATATTTATATTCAAATTTCTCAAACCTACCACAAAAAAAAGGTACTGATCAACTAGATTAACATACCTCAGTGAGGTAGCATACCCAAATCTGTGGGTGGTAGTTCTAAAATTCACCATCAAATCAATCTGATTTCAAAGCTTCATTTTCTTATTGCCACACCCTTGCTCAGTATGCCTGTGTCTACTAAGAATAAAATACAGAAACATAGCACTGCTTAAAATGAGTAAAAACTTGTTTCTTATTTTATAGGTATCATAAATAGAAAACTTGCAAGGCATATTTTAGTAGTATGTTGGAACCTGAGTCAAGCTGAGCATATGATAAGTCCTGACTGTATGTCCCTCTTTTGATCATCTTGAAACAACTGTTTTCTCTATGAAGTATAGTTTTTACACATTCCATCCATTTTTTCTCCTCTGGATAATTATTGTAATGAAAGCTGATCTGTACAGTAGCAGCAATTTGAAAGTGAATAAAGACATACTCTACATATGTGTGTAAATATGGATTTATGTGTATATTACATTCTCTACACTTCTCCAACATAAATGATATTTTCACAAACACTGGTTTTGAACCTGTGCTTGAATCTACCTGGATAACTTTGTAGAAATATTACCATCACCACCAACCCAACGTTGCAGTTGCAAATGTCCTTTATTTTTGTCTCTAGTACTTAAATGAGACCACACTTAATTGTGCTTTTCTTCATTAGGTGTTTCTTTTTATTTCAATGTGAATTACATGAGGCTACCCACTCTACAAGTTTCCTTAATTCCTTTATTCCCAATGTCTAGCGTAGCAATCCATCATTTTTTACAAATTATTTGTTGAATAAATGAAAATGTATGTGTCAATTTCATTATCTTTTCTATCTTTTATATCAGATCAGACATTTTGTTGACCTTTGAACATTTTTTAAAATATTCTAATCAAGCAATAATTTAGGTGTTATCTCTGATTACTTCAATAAACCAGTAAATTCTTCAAATTCGTTAGTTATATGACACAAATATTTCATTAATAAAGATTAATTTAATCCTCCATAACTTTACATACAGTTTTTACAACTTTAAAATCAAATACATTTAATCATTTCTATGAACTAATAGCTGCTCTGTGACTTCAAAGTTTCCTTTGCTAAATATTGTTTGCAACTATCCTGTTTCGCTTTACAGTTGTGTATGCTGTATGGGTGAAAGGGAGGGCAGATAATTTGACTCATAGTTTGTAGGTGACCATAATGCAACAAACTAATATTTAATTTAAAGATGAGTATAATCTAATGAAGCTTATCTGGAAATGATAGAAATGTATAATCAGATGTTTTGCACTTTGATCTGAGCAGGCCTTTGCAGTTTTGCTTTTGCAAAGGAGTAAAAGGAGTTCTGTTTGGAAAGAAGGGCATGAGGCTTGTTATAGAGGTTGTCAATAAGGAAGCACAAATTAGACACTACAACTAACTTCCTTGTTCAACACCCACTTCTTTCAAGTAACACAATTTTCAGCTGAGACAAATATTATACTCATAATCTTGTGTACAGCTATATGTAGCCATGGGTCACAGTTATGTTAAGTGAAACATAAGCAGAAATATGTCACGGTAGCATACAAGATTTTTCTTCCATTGACAATTTTACCTTATCTATTTCAAATTATCCTCCATGCTCCACTTGGAATATAGAGGCTATAACCTGGTAACCTAAAACAAAAGCCCACATATTCAGTATGAGATATTGAAGAAAACTGGAGCTTCAAATGTAAATCATGGGCTGGAGATGCTATGGTGCCTCTGCATTGCCACTAATCTGAATTTCTGTACAAGACTGAAATAAAAGTCTATCTCCATGTAGTCACTGCTATTTCGGTGTTTTACTGGACAAACAGTACCTCTAATAGATATTATAAGTACTTGGTTATAACTATGGCTATTTTTAAAAGTGCCTCAATTAAACACCAGAGATGGTAGCTATAAAACAGAGACTTATCTTCTCCAATTCTAAAGGTGAAAGTATAGGTTGATTTCTTCTGAGGCTCCTCTCCTTGAGTTACAGGTGTTATTTCTGTTAGCATATGCACAGTGTGTATTGTGTCCAGACTTTGTCTTTCTCATGAGGACAAAAGTCAGATTGGTTCAGGGCCCAGCTCAACAGTCTCATTTTACTGTAATCACCTCTGAGAAGGCCTGATCTGCAAATACAGTTATAGCCTGAGATATCGATTTTAAGTGGTCACCATATGAGTTCAAAGGGGACACAGTTTTGTTCACAATAGTAACTGATTTTGGTATATTGTGATGAACAGGAGTTTGAACTTCATTCAAACACTGGAAAGAGATTAGCACATTCAGCACAAAATAGCCACCCACAAGATAGTGACTTATTTTGAAGATCAAATAAATTTTTCTGCAAGTTTAGGATGAACTGATTGAACAGTTTGGTGAAATGGTTGCAGTGGATGTACTCAAAGCTACAGCCTTAGACTTCAACTTCTAAAATAATAGATTAGAAAATTTAATCCAGTGTAAAATGTTGGAAGGGAACACTGAGAGAAGTCAAACTCCAGGAGAGAGTAATAGTTAAGAATTTCCAAAGACTCAAATATAAATGGTAATTGCTAGAGAGAATATGACTAGAGATATTTAATATAAAATATTGCAACATATTGGAATTAAATTTTCTCAGCTGGGCTTTCTATAAAACTATCTTTGTCTGCATCAATCATTCTACATATTTACATAACTTATTCCAGAAGCCATATGCTCTGTAGCCACAGTGAGTGATGTGTTAAGACTCGATATTACCATACTACAAGAGCTGAGTGTTGTCAAATATATCTTCAAGTATATTTCAAGCTAACAGGTAGACCACTGGTACCTCTAAACCAGCTAGAGCAAGTGTATTTTTACTTTGGAAATTGACAAATAAGGGTTTGGGGGTCTGTGTATAGTTTTTAAACAACTACTAAAGCATAAAGAGCTGTTGTTTAAATGAGACTACTCAGTGTAAAATCTCTGCCTAAATTTTGTGTAGTCATTATTTTAGCATGAGCACACTAATTGGGAAGGATCAGTAGATATGGGAAGAAGAGTGGGGATTCTGAAAGAAGAGGCTTTCTCAACCTCACTCTTCCATTTCATAGGGTTTAGGGCAAACTGTCCTAACTTAGCAGAGGATATCTGAGTTTATTTTCAATTAATCTTATCATAATCTTTTGAAACTGTTTCTTCCAATTTTCATGACCAGGTGTTTTGTCCCGGGAAATGACACAGTTATTTTGAAAATCTGCCTGGTCTAGCTTCTTTGATGATAAAGCTGAAAAATTATGTCATCTGTTATGAGCTTGTCCTTTATATTATCATTCCAACTCTTATTGTGGAACAAAAAGCTTGATTATTTTTCTTCTCTGATAAAACATTTATATGATACGTTTAGGCTTACAAATTATCCTCAATCTAGTATTTATTTTTTACAGTAGCTATTCATTTTGTGACACTTATCCACTATCCAAGAGAAAGAGGAGTGGCAGTAATACTGCTACACAGGATAAATCCTAGAGCGTTTAAAGTTTTTTGTTTTTTTTTAACTCAGACACAAACCTTGTGGCTTATAATTAATCACAGCATCTATACATCAACCTTTGTTGACTATTAGTGTCTGTGTCATATTTCTTTTATATATTCTGTGTACCTCTCTAGTGTGAGCTCTTATAAATTCTCATCATCGTTACACACACACACATACACACACACTTAAAGGATTGAGATTTATCATGACTCATAATAGAAGCACTTTCTATGTAGAAGACACCGTTCAAAGTAATGTCGTATGGTGATCATCACATGCAAATAAGTAGATATAACTAACTCTCATCTTTTGGCATGAAAAAACTGAGGCCCACAAAGTAAAATAATTTATCAAAGAAAGTGGAAAAGCCCAAAAGCTAATATTTTAAGTATTTAATTTAAAATATGTATGAAGTTAAATTTTACGATTATAATAAACTGTAGTTACCTGTCCATAGACTCACATATATAACTCATCAGTACATATTTTAGAATATGCAGTTATTACAGTTCATTTTTCAAAGTTGTGGAAACTGAACTGGAGAAGTTAAGTCAATTGTTTGGAGTCACACAACTTGTATTTAGCAGACATGGGACTCAGAGTAAGATGTTCTAATTTCCAACCTATGATTCTTCCTACCGTAACATTAAGAAAGAAAAGTGGCAAATAACCAGCCTTTTACCCATTGTGTTTCTCCCTTCCACCTGGTCTGCTTAGTAACTGCCACTTTTCCTCTTTCTTTTTTCTCATGTCTGGTACCAAGTACCTTTCTTGCATCATTTGAGTTGGCCACAGTGATTTACTGGTCACACATGGTACTTGGCTTCTCTAAATATCATATGTGCATAAAAAAGAATGAAAAATGGGTGACATGTATTTTAAAGACCAAGTAAAATAGCCAGACAGTATATTATTAGTACTAGCATCCTGGAGAAATAGACTTAGCATTTGTTTAGGCAACAATAGGAAATGAGAATGCTATCATCCTAACTCACAAGAGCAGTATTAAGATCTCCACACACAGGACAGAGCTCTAACTAATTACAGCATACTCAGAGTCTCATATTTGACCAATATTTGCTGAGTACCTATACAGTACTAAAAAATAGAAGGTATTATAAAGAATTATGAAATATTTTTATGAATTCAACTGAAATAATTAGATTCCAAATATGTGTGAAGAAATGTTTTGAGTGCTGGGACCTCGGTAGCAACTGGGGACTTTTTGGCACAAATCTTTCCTCATGACTCTAACATTATTATGGAAAAAAGAAAGACGACAAGTGAAGTAAGTAGAAAATGAAGTTATTGAAATTGATGCTGTGTCATGAAATTAATGAACAAGGATGAAATATAAATAATCGAAGAAAATAGTGGAACTCACTCTACATGAGACAGTTAGTGAATTCTCTAAGAATGATTTATGAAAATTTCACTTTAACATATATAGTTGCCTATATCCTCAAATTCTACATCTGTGGATCCATTTAACCACGGATTAAAGATAGAAATACACTACATCTGTAATCACTGCAAGTATTTGAGCAACATTCCTTAAATAATGTATTATAATGACTACTTATATACAACGTATGCTATATCAGGTATTATAAGCAGTAAATTAAATGTAAATACTCTGCTATGTTTATGGATTTTTATGTCTGAAGAAGATTCTGGGACCGATACCCAGAATATATACAGTAGAAAAATAATGCAGTAATTTTATGCATAGTATAACTTTATTAGCAAGAACGATATTTCCTTCAGAAGTTAATGTGTTCAAGAGTATAAGCTTAACAGAAAATATCAAGTATATTTATCAAGATGCAATACATAATGTTTAATAAGAATATATACATTAAAAGTATATAGGTGTGTAACATTATTTCCTTTTTGATTAGAGAATAATCAAGCCATCAGAATTAATGATTAGATCATCATACTATGAATTTTAGAAATATTAAGCCATTGTAACCTTGGAGGAAACTATAATATGATATGCTTTTTGTGGAATTTACCAGGAATTTATGAATTTTATATTAATTTTAATACAATCCAAGCAAATGAATTTTTCATTCAGTATTATCTAAGATGTTATCTAAAATATAAAGAAATTTTAAAATTGCACTTGTAAAATCAAATCAAATTTGAGTTGTTTTTAATGTTATTTTATCTCTATTTTTAACCAGTATTTTTGGAAAACTTCCAGTTATCTCCAACATTAAGAACAAAGGTATCAAAAATCTGTGAATATGCATTTTCTTTTGTGTTTTGCAAAAGTCATTTTGTTTTATTCTGGATTTATTTTTTTAAAAGATCTGTAGTTATGGCTTTTATTACTGGAAATATAATGATCCGAGGTCAGAGGATAGTTGAACAGTACTAGAAGAAAGTGATTAAGCAGTCTGCTGTCAGTTTCCATCCTTAATCTTTTTTGTTTGTATTTCAGAGATATTTTGAACAGGCAGACAGATTATAGAATTGTATATCTTGGGCTGGTTTGTTCTATCCTTCCCTGTTTCCATTTGTTATGTCATGTGCATAAGAGCAGGAGTGTGGTGATAAGGAAGAATTAATAAGAATGTGATAAAACAATGTCCTTAAAGTAAAATACTTACTTAAAAATAATTAAAACACAAAAATATGCAACTCTCTATATAAAATGTGCACATACATTCCAAACAAGAATAGAAGAATTACATAAACAACATCAGCAAATATAATATACATACAACATAATAAAGAAATAGATATTTCACAGGAATCTTAAGTCCATGATTGAAATCTGATTTTTCTTGTAGAATGACTAAGAAGAGATCAGATCAACTGGGGAATTGTTTACCCAAGGGTTTCTCTATTGCTCTCCTGATTATTAATATGTGCCTTCTGTGCTGTCTTTCACTACTGAAGTATTCTACCTGATTTATACATTTTTTATAATTATGGAGCCAAATTCTGTGCTCGTACCCAGGTGGAATTTTGTGAAGTCTATAGAAATTGTTCTTTTGACCAGTAAGATGATCTGATCTGTAAATGATACTTATTGAATTCAAAACATGGCACAAAATGAAAAAGCAATTGGAATAGGTTCTCACAATTCTCAAAGTGACTTAGACTCATGTATACTTGCCCAAAAATCAATATGAACATTTGACCTCTGGCAAATTTGAAGTCTCATGACATCTCCACATGGCCATTAGCCAATTTCTAGAAGACAACTCTACAGGGAAGAATTTCGGAGTAAGGAGAGTATTACATTTTGGATATAAAATGTCCTCCCGGAAGATGACTTAATCCTGGGACTCTGAGTTCATCACTGGATTACTGCACTGAGGAGTTCAGAGCTCACTTGCTTTTGGAAGATGGGGCCTGAGTGCAGGTGGCTCCTAGAGGCCAACCTAGAAAGGGGTTTTCTTGTCTCCCTGGCTCTTTTTGTCTCTTTCTGCTTCTTGGCTGCCATGAGAATAGTTTTCCTCCACTAACCTCTTCTACTGTGCTTTTTCTGTCTTCAAGCCAGCTAACTGTGGAATGAAACTATGAGTCGAAATCAACCTCTCCCCTTTCACATTGTGGGCATTGGGGATTTCTGCTCCTGGGATGAGATAGTGGCTACATAGGGGAGAAATGTTAACATGAGTGTCAAGAACTTCCTCAATTAGACACAATATGTTATGTTTCCTACAAAGGATGACATTCAGTAAGGAGCCAGCATGATGAGTTGATTACTGAAATCTTAGCTTTCTTTTTATTCATATTTTAGCTAAAAACTGTATGATTTGTCGTGGGGCACAAATGAGTGTTTCTTAAAAGGTTCCAGTGACAAAACTGTTTAAAGATTATGTGGACTGACAAAGTTACTAATGAGAAAAACTTTTACATGTCTTTTTGCCTGGCTAACATCTGCTTTTGAATGTATACTAGACAAGTCATCTATTTGGATAGTGTGTGAACAGAGCTTTCTCTTAGAACTGTCTAAATCCTAACTATGAAAGTCATTTTTCACACTGAACAAAATTCTTTAAGCTTGACTATAAACATTTCAAATAATGTGAACAATATTAAAGTGAATGAAATTCTTATTTATTAAGTAAATAATATCTCATTTTGTTCTTAGTGCTTTACCTACACTATTTCTCTATTTTCCTCAATCATTATTTTCATTAGTACATGTTTTCAGTGTCAATGATTACATTCTTTGAGGAAAGTTCATATATGTACATAACATATTTCAACTATTTTTCTTCCTCCTTTTTTCTCTTTCCCCTTTCTCCATCTCTTACAAAATATTTACTTCCATATTTAATACTAACTTTTATTTCACTGTTTGTTCATAGTTTTTGTTTCTCATGAAACAAAAAAATGTATAATAAAGATGCTTGTGTCTCTATTTTATTTGATTTAAAATATTGTCTCAATTTCATGCATCATTACACGGAAAGTAGTAAGCCTGTGTGCCTCAAAGCACTCTTAAAACCAGTAACAGTCAATGATAATTGCTTATTTTGGTTCACAATGAAATAACTGGTATGTTTTTTGCAATAAATGGAGTATTACTCAACCATGAAAAATAATGAACTAGAGACATTTGCAGCTAAATGGATGCACAGTGAGGTTGTACTCTTAAGTAAAATAAAACGGACACATATGTATAGTTTATCTTGTGTGAGAAACTGAAAGTGTAAATGAGGACCAAAATGTGTAAGACATAATGTGAAATAGGAAGCAGACATTCGAAGAGGAAGGAGGAAAGGAGGGGAGCTAAGAAAGGAAAGCAGGGGAAGAAAAAATGAGAAAAGAAGCAAAAAATGAAAACAAAGTGTTTTCTAACAGGAAAGGGATAGAAAAGTGGAAGGGGGAGAAGGGAAATGGGGAAAAAACAAGAACCTAGATGCATCATGTACAGGAACAGATCCCCAGTGATCATGGTGATCATAATGCATATCCAAAATGTATCAGTAAACTTATGGGGAAAAAAAAAACTCTATGCCACTTTGACACTGCACGCTTTGTTAAACTGAGATATTGTTCAATTTGTTTTATTTGACATATTTGATAAAAGGTGTGTTGTGATCATAGGTAGTACAATCACCTTGCTGCATGCATGATATTAGGACTGGTTATCAACTAGAAGGCCAAAAGTATAAATTGGAAATCCATTTCCTTTGTCAAGTGATGCAATAGTTTTACAGGATAAATTTCTGCAATTGATTGTCAATGAATGCTATACTATAAATTTTGAAATTGTAACACTACTCATTTCATTTTAGATAAAAGTAAAGAATTAACAACTTCATCTTGCTGTAATTGCTCTAAAATGTATTTTATGGCTGTTCATATAGTTATGCATACTTAGGAGATGAATTTCTGTGTTAATAAAACCAAATACAAAAGGTATATATGATACAATATAATATATATTTTTGTGGGTAACATTAACATTATTCTAGACAAGATTATATAAATGAACCACATGCTGGCTTATTTATCACATTAAAAACTTTAGATGTTGTTATGCTTATCATTTGTCTAAGTACCATACAGATATTTACTATGGGGAAACATTATGTCAGTCATGTAATCATTAATTTCTTATATGTTCACATCTTAAAATATAATTCCACATCTTTTGAATCTGATGAAAATTAAAGATTTTATTTTTCATCTTTTAAAAATAAATTTTAGTAATTCATTTTTATTTTCTAAAAATATGAGTTAATAATAACTCAATTTAAAATATGATTTTTCATAACATAATTTGACCAGCATTCCACTAAATTCAAGTTCTAGTGAATAGAAGTAATGGTAAGGATAATGATAACAGTATCTTGCACTTAGCTATAATGGAAGCCCATGGTAATGTAATTCTCATTATCTTCTTATTTCACATAGCTAAATTTAGTTGGATAACTGGTTCAAGTACAAAACACTATTAAAAAGTAGAATTGCTGGTCATAGTGGGGGCTCACTCCTGTAATTCCAGTACTCAGGAGGCCGAGGGAAGAAGATTGCTGAGAGTTCAGGGCCAGCCAGAACTACAAAGCAAGACTCTGTCTCAAATCAATCAATCAATCAATCAATAGTAGCACCAAGAATGAGATGTATACTTGTCTGATTTTCAAAGCCTATTTTCACAAGGACTACTGCACTTCTACTCTTTTACACACATGATGTTTTGCTTACAGACTATCTTCAAAGATAGCAATAAAAACTAAAGAACTTTGTTTCTCTGACCCACTGAAGTTGCCAACAGAATGACATCAACTTGGAATGTTCAGCTCTATATTTTCTATGATGCCGGGAATATTGGGAGTATATCTCACTGTCTCTCTGTCTCTCTCTGTTTCTCTCTCTCTCTCTCTCTCTCTCTCTCTCTGTCTTTCTCTGTCTGTCTATCTGTCTGTCTGTTTCTCTCTCTCTTACATTTCCATAAGAATTACAAGTAACCTAGTTATTTAAAGTGTACGGGAGGAGGAAATAAATAGATTATGTGTCAGTGACAGTATTACAGCATTTTATTTTATTTTAAATCAATTGATACTGCTGGTACATTTTATATACACATCATGATCAAAATTGACATTGATAATTTCTAGCACTATGTGACACGACTTAATGCTTATTTTCCCCATTCCTCAGACTACACTATGACCCTCCATCTCATATTACATAAGCCTTGTTTTATTTTTTATACCATTAAATTTTTCCCTACATTATATAGCACTACCTTCCTTTACTTTTTGAATATTTTCTATTTCACATTATCTATTATACACTCTAGAACTCATTTATATCTTCAGTTTCTCACACAAGAGAAAAGATATGGTATTTGCACATCTGTGACCTATTTATTTAACAGATGAGTATGACCTCAAGGTATGTCCATTTGAGTATAAATAACTCAAAGTTAACATTCTTTGTGGCAGAGTAATACTCCATTTTATTTTGAAACACACACACACACACACACACACACACACACACACACACACACACACATCTTCTTTATCCAATCTCTGGTTAATAGACATTTGGGTTGTTTCCAAGAATTAGATATCACAAACTGAGCTGCTATAAACATAGATGCACATATGTTGCTCTGATATGAATTTTTTCATTCTTTCATGTATATTCCTAGCAGGGGAATAGCAGGCTAAAATGGGACCTCTAATCCAATTTTTTTAAATTAAAATATTTATTGGTACATTACATATACACATCATGAGTGCACTCAGCAATGAAAATTTGTACCAGTATATGATACAACTTAATTCTTATTTTTTTTCCCATACTCCTACCCACCCTACCACCAGCCCCCCGCTAATCCTAGTTTTTTTGAGGACTCTTAAGGCTGATCTTCATAGTGGTTGCACCAGTCTACATTCCCACCAACAACGGGGAAGGATTCCTTCCTCCTAGCAACCTTGCCAGCATTTGTTGCTGGGTTAATTTCAATATGGTAGTCATTCTTTGTGGTGTGTGATGATGTATCAGTGTTGTTTTCATCTTCATCTCTTGAACGACTAATAATGTTGAACATTTCTTCATGTTGTTCTTAGCTGCTTTTACTTCTTCCTCTGAAAAATATCTGTTCATTCCAGATGCTCATTTTTTAAAGTTATTTGTATATTCTACATAGTAGCCCTTTGTCTAAGAAATAGCTCGTAATTTTTTCCCAAATATTTGTTTGTCTTTTTGCTCTGCTGGTGATTTCACTTGCTGTTCAAAAGTTTTCAGATATGATGCTATCCCAGTTGTTGATTCCTTCTGCTAGTTTTCATGCTATAGAGCTTTTATTCATAAAGACTTCTCATAAGCCAATGTCTCCAGGAGTTCTACCTAATCTGTTCTGCAGAAGATTTAGTATTTCTGTCTCAATATTTAGTTTTCTAATCCACTTTGATTTTACTTTAGTGCATGGGAAGGAGAAAGAACTAGTTTTACTCTTTGGAAAGTTAAACCCAGTTTTTTCAGGTCTATTTGTTAAAGAAGCTATCTTTCTTCCACTGAGGATATTTGGCTCATTTGTCAAAGATAAGGTGGAATAATGTATCTGAATTTGATTCAGAATTTTTAAATGGTGAAATAGGTATATTTTATATACACATCATGATAACATTCAATGTTCAGAATTTGTACCAGTGTATGACATAACTTGATTCTCATCTTTTTTGGCATTCCCCTACTCACCATACTAGCTCCACCCCCTATATACATAAACTTTGTTTCCCTTTTTATACATCACAATTTTTACACTGATTTCAAAAGGACAAAAAAGCTCAACCAAAAAAAGAACTACAGACCAATCTCCTGAATAAACATTGATGCAAAAATCCTCAATAAGATACTGAATGGGATGCAGAGGATCATCAAGAACCAAAAATTCATCTGGAACCACAAGCGACCTAGAAAAGCAAAAACAGTCTGGCCAATAAGGACATGGTGGGGGTTATCATGATCCTCAACTTAAAACTGTACTATAATGCCACTGTGATAAAAACTGCATGGCACTAGCAAAATAACAGATCCAAGGATCAGTGAATTTAATTAGAAGATCCAAGGTATATTCTCTTAACACAAAAATTCAAAGCTTGTATTGTAACTTCATTAATATACAATTTTCCAGCCCATTTAAGTCTCCCCAATTGTCTCCTTTCTCTCTAAGACTCACAAACCTTCCTCTAGACTATCACAATGACTCTATCTAATAAATCCAATATATCAATATTATTGTGCCTAACCTACTTGATTTAGGATTGAATACTTCAGGAACAAGGAGAAAGAAAGTAGAAGAGAACACTCAAGGTCAGTTTCCGTAATGATCATCTATGCAAAAATTACCAACAAATTTCTTACAAAGAGAATGCAACAAGCCATGTAAAATGGATACATTATGAAAAAATTGGTGTTATCCAAGGGATGGAAAAATGAGCCAACATAGGTCAATCAACAAATGTTGTACATACCATCAAAGCAAATAATGATACAAATCACATGACTCAGTAGATGCAGAAAAAGCCATTAACAAAATAAAAATTTGTCCATAATTTTTAAAAACTGACAAAAATAGGTATAGAAGAATGTTCTCTGAAATGATGTCATTTCTGTGAAATCCACAGCCAAAAACATGACACTAAATCTGAAAAAAAAGACATAATTCTCTCTTAAATCAGGAATAAAGTTAATGTGTCCATTCTCACTATTACAATAAGTAGAGCACACAAAACTTTAGACAGAGTAATCAGACAAGAAAAATAAATAAAAAGAATAACAAAGGGAAAGGAAGAAATCTGATAATTCTTATTAGTAGATAACATGATACTTTACAAAGAATAAACAAAAATTCTCCTGGAAGACATTTAAAGTTAATAGACAAAAATCAGGAAATTGGCATGATACAAATCAACATAATATTAATGACATTTCTGTACATAAACAATGGACACACTAAGAAAGTATTATGAAAACTACCCAATCCACAATTGCTTCAAAAGAAATTAAATAGCTAGGAATAACCAAAGGAATAAAAATATTCTATAGCAAAAAAAAAAAAATACAGTGTTTTGATATAACATATTGGAGAGGACATAAAATAGAAAAATGGCTCCTATTCCTAGATAGGCAGAATCAATATTGTCAAAAATTGATATACAGAGTTAAGAAAAGTAGGAGTAAATAATGAGGAGAAAAAAGTATGTGATAGTAATAAAGAAAAAAAAGAAACAAAGCTTATGTATATAGGGGTGGGGTGTTCCAGGGAAAGGGGAAGGGAAAAAATAAGAATCACGTTGTGTCATATTCTGGTACAAACTCTCAATGTTGAATGTGATGATGTGTATTCATAATGTACCAATAAAGATTTGAATTTTTAAAAAATACCAAAAATATTTTCATACAATTAGAAAAATAAATTCTAAAATTTATATGGAAGGAGAACAGACACAGAATAGCAATGCAGTCCTGAGAAAAAAGAGCAAATATGAAGACATTAAAACACTGAATATCAAGTTACACTACAAAACTATGTTGATAAAAACAACATGATATGAGTATAATAGGCCTGTGGAAGTAAGAAATAGAAGAGAAGGCTCACAGCTCTACATACATTGAGCCATAAGATTGTTTTAACAAAGAACCTAAAAATAATCACTAGGCAAAAAAAAAAAAAAGCCTCTTATTGAATGATTCTGAAAGAATGAATCTAAGGCCCCTATCTTTTAACTTGGATAGAGCAGAAATCAAATTGATATAATACCTACATATAAAAATAGAAATATTGAATCTTATAGAAGATAAAACAGGGAAGGCTTATAAGGACATAGGCACAGGCAAAGACTTTCTGAGCAGAATATCAACTGCCCAGAAAGAAACAGTAAGAATCAACAAATGGGTTTATATAAAATTAAGCTTCTGCACAACAAAGAAAGAATCAACAGAATGATCACAACCTACAAAATGAGAGAAGAGCCTAACCTGCTGCTCAGTTACACCCCTGAATAAAGGGCTCCACAATAAGTTATTCAAATGAACAGACATTTCTCAGAAAAGTACAAATTGCCAACGTCCACATGTATGGAAATGTGTTTATGATTTTGGCCACCAGAGAACTGCAAATTAAAACAGCAATGAAATTCCATTTTACTGCAACAAGAATCACTACTATCAGGGAGTTAAAAACAAATGATGATGTCTGTGGGAAAAAGTAAACCTTCCATAGTGTTGGTGTAAATGTAAACTAGTTTGGCCACTATGAAAATCAATGTTGAGATTTCACAAAAACATTATATCATTCAGCTACATCTCTTTTCAATATCTTCTCCAAAGCATTAAAGTCAAAATTTTGATATAAGAAATATATAATTGCTGACGTGTTAGATGTTAAATGTACTGAGTTGTTGGCCTCAAAACATAAAGAAATGAAGTCATTAACCAAAGAAGGAATTTAAGAGAGTTGTATTGGAAATAAGTGAAAAAGAATTAACCCTTGGATTTCCAAGAGGTGTCCCAAATGGTTGGCTACCAAAGTTCTTTTTCCATAATAATTTATATAGCAAATCACAATGGGACTACAAGGTGATTAAACTATGATGAACCTAGAAAAGATCATACGCTTAGCTAATACTGATCCAGTAGGGTAACAATGAATCATGTAACAAGGGTACGTGGAAAGAAAACAGGCATTTTTAGGAAGGGAGATTATGAGGTCAGTTTTTCTACTGACTCATCTGTGCATCTGGTACCTAGCTGGGTCCATTTCACCAGGTGTTGGGAATTACAATGTAATTTAAAGTTGCTATTTATCTTGCAGGCCTGACTGTTATATTTTATATCTACATACTAAGACCTATCTTTTTTCAGGTGCGCCTCTAGCCAGAATTCTGGTGTCTGTTACATTATCTGACATCCTTAAAGATCCAATCCTCCTCTGACCATATAATGATTTCTGTCTATCACATCTGCCTATACTAATACTACTGTGATATGTGTACTCACATTCACACAATGATTAATAATATTTAAATTAAGAAATCTACCTATTTTCTCCTCAACAAAAAAAAGAAAATAGCACATCTTTATGCAATAGAATACTACTATTCACCCCTAAAGAAGGATAAATTTGAAACATTTGTAGAATAGATGAGTCTTGCAATCACAAGGCTAAGGGAAAAAATGAGAAACACGTTAAATCTACCATGGTTTCTGTTACATGAGGCACTCAAAATATAAATAAATTAAATAAGAAAATTAAGAACAAGTGGTTGGAAAACTGAAAGTAAAAGTTTTTGAGATGGCGGGCCGGGGATTTAGCTCAGTGGTTCCAGCACCTGTCTTGCAAGCGCAAGGGCCCGGGTTTGATTCCCTGGCAACCACATACAATCCTGGGCATGGAGACTCATGCCCAGCAGCAATCAGTACCACATAGTACAGTGCCGAGCATGGTGGCTCACGCCTGTAATCCCAGCACTAGGGAGGCAGAGGCAGGAGGATTGCTGTGATGTGAGTTTGAGGCTGAGCTCAGGGCCAGCCTGAACCACAAAGCAAGACCCTGTCTCAAAAAAAAAAAAAAAAAAAAAGTTTTGAGATGGGACTGGTTACTGGGAAAGAGAGCAGAGGGAACACTGTGAGAAGCTAGAAAGGAGAAGAGTGTGTGTACTAATTCAACAAAAATGAAGGTAATTATGCTGTATTGAAAATGTATGTAGAGTAATAATGGTACATCACAAAAACATATTAGTTAATCTATGTCCTTTACAGTTCAGCCTGAAACTATCTCTCAGTTCCTTCTAGACCTATCGTATTTAAAAAAAAAAACTATTAATTGATTTCACTGGTATATTCTATATACACATCATGATCACAATTGACATTGAAAATTTCTACCAGTATATGACACAGCTTCTCATTTTCCCCTATCTTATCTATTCAGTATGCATACTATTGTCTTGTCACACAATGCACTGAGACAGAACTTTTATTGTATCCCTTCACTGTTTTTCCTCCAATGCAGTATCTTCACACACACTATTGTGTCTCTGTATAACATCTGTCACTCTTCCCAACCAATTAACAACAACTCAATCTACAAATTAATTTGAACATAAATTCTTAAGGAAATCCTTTTCTAGACACATAGAAGACATCAATTCTTCATTTTATCGAACCTCCGTCAACATATGTATCTCCTTTATAGCATGGCTACATTTATAATTTCACATCCATTTTTTAGATTACTTGGCACATGTATTTTTTCCACCTTAGTCAGTGAGCTTGAAGAAGGTAGGTTAGGTTTTTTAATTGCTCACCATTCTATCTCCAGCATTGAACTCACTGACTTTTTACCTAATAAGTGAGATATAATATAAATCTTAAATATTCTTATGGACCCTTTAATGTCTTGATGAACCTAGAAGAGAAGAAACTGAAAATGATAAGCTTGATGAGAATAGTTGGAAAGAAGTGTGAATATTTTGTTTTATATTCAAGTTTAATTGTAATCATTATCACCATTTCTTGGTGTTTTTTTTCATTAATTAAAAAATAAAGGCCAAAGCATATTTTAAATGTGCTGCCTTACATTATGTTATATCCTACTGTTAGTCAATGTTATTTTCTGATATTTTATTGTTTAACTCTCAAATGGCCTTCTCTAAGAAAAAGTGGTCCTTTAAAATATGCAGTTTAATTCTTCTCTTGTAAAGGTAATGGTCTGAAATTATAACCCCCATGTACTTTGAAATTAAGGTAATGAAGAAGGAGAGTAAAGGACATTCAAGGAAAGGGATGTAAAAAATGATCAGTTATACATGTGTACCACCCACTGTGATGAATGGCAACATTATGGGCTACAAACATACTATCAAAAATAGATGTAAGATATAAAACAAAAACAAATTGGAAAAATTGTTTGTGAACCAGAAGGATGGTCAAGTATATCTACTACAGTAAGAACTAGAATACTTCCATATTGTGAATCACAGAACTATTGAGGGCAGAGAAAGAAAATTTGTGTAACTTTTTTCATTCTGTACCAAACGAGGCATTATTCAACTCTGTTTTTTTTTTTTTTTTAATGCCAGGCAATCACACTAAATAAAGGATTGCTTTAGAGTCATCGAAATGTTTCGTAGAAAGAAGTTCAAAAGATTAAGGTGCTGATCATGACATGTAAATGTTTCACCTGAAATTGAAATTAAAACCTAAATGTTTAATTTGCTTTCCTTTTAGATAAAAATTACAATATGCCCTCATAAGCAGAGTTGAATTTCATCACATGGTGAACACAGTTAAATGGTTCAGCTGTCTGTCTCTTATCTTAAAGTGCTGGAATCCTCTAAATGTGTCTTTACAATCAAATATCTTCACTTGCATTTCTTTACCAGTAGCATTCTCAATGTTTGTCCTCCTTCTGTCACTTCGTTCAACCTATGAGCCACAATCCTAAGTACTTTACTGCCACTCCCTACTGTATGTACTTTTTACCTGGGAACTGACCTAGAACTTCTGGGAAGATGGTGAAGCAGTAGGGAACAACAAGTCAGCCTTTTCGAGCTTGAAAATCTAGACAGTGGAAAATAACAATTTGAAGAAGAAAAGAGCAGTTGGACCCCTGTGATTCAGGAAGGATTTGATGATCAAACTGCAGCCAAAAGAAGATACATGGACCCCACAACTTCATAACTCAACATCATTATATTTATAATCATTATATTTCTCACAGAGAAATATAAAACCAACACCAAACAATAAATATGAACTATTAAAAAAACTTTCTGTAGCATTTTGTGGAATTCACAAAAATTTTCCAAATTGGCACATTAAAAATTTCTTCAAATCTTCATCTATTAATTTTTTCATAGTTGTGGTCATTATGATAGAGTAGCAAATTCTGTTTTTCTCATTCCCTTGTTTTTTCCCAAAGTTCTGTGTCCTCTCTAAGCCATGTTAGGTCTTGCTTTTTTGCACTTCTTTCTCATACTTTTATCATAGACCTGTCATAGTCTTTTTTCCATAATTCCAGTCAAAATCATAAATCTAGTTTGGAATCTTCTCATTTCCACCCATCAGTAGTCACACCCGGTACTCCTAATTCCAATAAATAAATAAATAAATAAATAGTTTATAATATAGCTTAAGTTATTTTCTGTTAAGAAAACTGAAAACTATTGACCTTTGTAAAATGTTAATACGCTATTTTTCATCATGTTGGGCCAAAAAAGATAACTATCCTTCCTCACAGCTACACTGTTTTATATAAAACCTATCCAAATTACTCACAGTCCTGTTTTTCAGCTTTTATTTTTCTTAGTACATACTTGCAGTGCAAAATGATTGCACTCCTTGTGGGAAGCTGGTATGTGTAGATAATACATCTCAATTCTCTTTTCATTCCCTTCCTTTCTCCTCCCTCCTCCCTCTATATTTTAATCTACTTCCTGTTTGAAAAAGCTCCATCTCTCTGTATTCTATTACTTATCTCTTATTTTATGCTTTATTTATATTCTGCGCTTCTTATGTAAGAGAATTTAGGTGATATTTAAGCTTGTCTTTCTGATTTATTTTACCTAAAATTATGTTCTCAAGGTGGATCTATTTTCCAACAAATAATCAAGTTTAACCTCCTTTGATATAGTTTATACCTATATTGCTCTCTCCCAAAAGCCTCATGAACTCATAGATGCAGCTTCAGACAGGTGACAGGATTATGGAATGTGAAACAGATAAGTGGATTAGTCTATTGATAAGTTTATAGCTAAAAGTCATACTGGGTGGCAAAGTTTGATTGGAGGTGGTAGACAAATAGGAGGGTAGCCTGGAAAGGTCTATCTCCTTCCTTTCAGGCCCTTAATATCTTTGATTCTGCTACTATTCCATGAGATGGAGTGAAACTTCTACTAACTACAAATTAAAGTAAACTTTTCTATCTTTAATTTGCAGATATTGTGTACTGCGACACAGCAATGAGAAGGTAACTCAGGCATTCTTTATGGCAGGGCAGTACTCTGGTATGTATCAATACCATATTTTTATTATCCATTCATTTGCTGATGACAAATGTGCCACTTCAAAGATTAAATTATGAATTGTGCTCTTTAAGCATAGGTATGCGCATGTCAATACAATATGGGTTTGAATGCCTTAGCAGCCACACAAAGCTATGACTGCAGCCATTACCCTCCAAACAACCAAGACAAGACTTCCCACTGCAATGTGAGGCCCATGCAATACTGTGTGTAAGCATATCAATTGCATCTAGGGATATTCTTCCCCTAAATAGTGGGTAGAGAACCTAGAATACTCAAAGAGGACAAGAGATAGGTGCCAAAAATTTCCCCTACTGCTACCTTAAAACTTTATCATAGTACAGTTTCTAGAGTCTCAATCATCAGTTCTTCCTTGGGATAAGTTCCTTTGCACAGATCAAATGCAAATGTACCTCCTACGAATTGAAATGAATTAACCTGCTTAGTAAAGAGATAGTGGCCTTAAATAGATATCACAGTGGATGGTTAAGTTCTCATGGGTCAAAGGATTTGAAATGGAGAAGAAAATTTGGAGTTAAGGAGGTTATCCACGCTGATAAAGACAACTAAAGGACAGAGTAAAAGTAATAAGTTCATGGGAAAGTGTATGGAGTAAACCAAAACAGGAATGGGAATAAGTGAAAATTACTGATATATCTACAGTTCTTTTTTCAGCAGAAATCATAATTGAAATGAATCACCATTGCAAATGTAGGTCTTAAGCAATGCATTGAAGGTGTGGGACTTGTCCTTTAGGAAAATAAATGCAAGGAGATGGGCTCGTAAATAAAACTTTCATAGTTTTATTCAGCATGATGCAAAAACTTGTACCTCTTTATTTTCTCTTATACTTACTGCATATATTTTATATCATCTAGTATTTTATTATTCAAATATAAATTCTCAGTGCTCTATTATTTAACGTTATTTTGCATATTATGCTTAATATGGTAAAAGTTTATGTTTATTTTTACTTTTCATTAAGTTTATCAGTATATTTTAGGTATATGTTATAATCACATTCATCACAGGGAATTTGTACCAGTAAATGATACATTTTGATTTCTATTCTCTCCATTTCTTTACCCTTCAACTCCTCTTCCCCTTCTTATTTACAAAAGCTTTGTTTCCATGCTTTCCTCATTTTTAATATCTTTTCTTTCCCTATTTCTCTTCCCCTCACTCCTCTGCCTATTTTCCCTACTCATTTGATTTTCTTCTTCCATTTTCACAGTATCTATTATACATTTTAGTCTTCATTTACACTGTTTCTCACATCAAAGAAACAATGTACTATTTATACACGTGTGCCAAATTTATTTCACTTAAGACTATGGTCTCAAGGTGCATCCATTTAGTTATAAATGTCAGAAGTTTATTTTTTTATGGCTGAGTAGTACTTGTTTATATATAAATAAAACAACCTTTGTCTATTCATTGGTTGATGAGTATTGTTTTATTGGTTGATGAGTGTTGTTTCCAAGATTTAACTACTACAAATTGTGCCATTATAAACATGAATGTGTTATCAAAATAGACATCTGAAATGAATAGATATTTCTCAGATGAAGAATTAGAAAGAGCAAGTAAATACATGTAAAAAAGTTCAGCATCACTGGTCATTCATGAGACGCAAGGTAAAACAATGCAACGATTTCATCTTTCTCCACAAAGAATGGCTGTTATCAAAAATTTAACCAATAAAAAATGCTGGTGGGACAATAGAGAGAAAGAAAGCCTTCTCCACTATTGGTAGCAATCTAGACTGGTACCGCCACTACAGAAATCAGTGTGGAGATTCCTCAAAATTTAAAATCAGAGATTTGAGTCGATCCAGCTATTTCCCGTCTTACTCTATTCTCAAACAAATTAAAAGCATCATATCTCAGTGGTATACACACACCCATTTTTACAGTAGCATCGTTTGGAATAACTGAATCTTTATAATTAAAATGAACCTTTAAAAAACATTTGCTTTATCCTGCACTACAACCTACTGCTTTCTGCTGTTATTGGCTCTCTCTCTTGATATTTTTCATTTCACTATACAGTGCTTTTAAAACTTTAAATCTTTTACAATTTAGTCGTAGTATGCATAGTTGATATTGTGAAGTAGAAAATATTTAAAAAGAAAGAGAGTATAAGGGTAAATAATGAGGGGAAAACAAATGTGGTTATAATAAAGAAAAAAGAAAACAAAGATTGTTTTGTTTCTGCAGGGTGGGGGCAACAGGGGAAAAATGAGAATCAAGTGTCATATTCTGGTACAAACTCTCCATGTTGAATGTGATCATGATGTGTATTCATAATGTACCAATAAAAATAAAACATTTTAAAAAACTAAAAATATAAAACTTCAAATCTTCTATGCATTATTCCAAAGACATTTTCTGGATTTGTGTATATGATAAACATGGCATTGCACTATACTGAAGAAAGAGACTGGAGGTATCTTCAGAGAAACATTTCTACCAATTAGCATGGCATTTATTTTTACCCTATATTTTCATTCTCTGTTATGTTTTTCATCAAGATGCTCAGAGAATTTTGCAAAATATAAACTAATCCTCGCAATACTCTTAGATATAAGCAGTGCAGACCAGGAATGAAAAAGGAATCCATTTATACCATTTTCAAAATAAAACTATTAGTTCACACAATTCATTAAAGAAAGACCAGTCTAGGACCATTCAAATAACGAAAGAGTTTAAAATGCAACCAAAGAACAATGTTCCCATCAGAATCAGTTAAGAATATGGACACTCAAAAGTTAAAAACAAATTGTGTTTCTTTCTTATAGAAAATCTCTAGAGAAAATAACACAGATCATTTTGTGAGGTAAAAATGTTTTGTATACTTAGAAATGATTCTCATTGGTGACTTTTCTCTAGACAAGGAAACAGAGAAGTTAGGACCTTCAGGAGGAAGGAACAGAGCTATTGTAGCAGATCAATTTCCCTTATTGGCAAATCCCCACCTTAAGTTAACTGAATGTAGTTCTGGGATTGTGCATGTCTATGTGGGTCAGTGCAGACCATTACAACCTGAAGCGATAAGGTTAGAACGAATGCAAACAAAAAGACCAAATTTACCTATTTATAGTGGTGAGTAAGCCACTCTTCTTTTCCTTCAAAGATTGACTCAGGGACAAATGGGAAATTTGGTAATAGGTAAATAGGTAAATTTGGTAAATTTAAATAAATAGGTAAATTTGGTCTTTTTGTTTGCATTCGTTCTAACCTTACCGCTTCAGGTTGTAATGGTCTGCACTGACCCACATAGACATGCACAATCCCAGAACTACATTCAGTTAACTTAAGGTGGGGATTTGCCAATAAGGGAAATTAAAAGACTCTTATCACAGTGACATATGTGCACCCATGTTTATAGCAGCCCAGTTTGTGATTGCTACATCTTGGAAACAACCCAAGTGTCCATCAACTGGAGACTGGATAAAAAAGCTGTGGTTCTTCTACAGAATGGAGTACTACTCTGCCATAAAAAATGATAAGTTTGAATCATTTCTACTTAAATGGACAT
>PVIR01007251.1:0-17651 GCA_004026965.1 Petromus typicus
GTTAGAACTGTCAGAAAAGTATCTTAAAATAATCATTACAAATATCCTCATGACCTCATCTAAACGAAATTACCTCTCGAAAGCCCCATATCCAAATATCACATTGGGGGTTAAAGATTCATTCTATGAATTTTGAGGGAGAGAATGTTCAGCTTACTAAATATTAATACCTTTACATAGACTGACCAGGCAACACTAACGTACTGTGTGATGAAACTACAGGGATATCCCAAACTGGGTTACTAAAAATAAACCCATATTCAATTCCTTTCTACAGAAACAAGTTCAGTAAATGTGACTAGTGAATTCAGTCTTGTTAGACATGTATACACAAGTAACTGCATCTAAAGAACATATCTGGAGGCTAACAAACCAAGCAAAGCTTTACCACATGACCATGGTCATTACTAGGTATTACGGATCTCTAAGCAAATGTACCACAGTAAGCAAATTATTCATAAAGAACTAAGGGTTCAGTTGAAAAATTCTACCAGCCTCTCCAATAAAATTTTTTCTAGGGTTAACTTGTCTAGCTGTCTTCAGCTATTTGTAAAATGCACATAGCCAGGCAGAT
The DNA here is from genome assembly GCA_004026965.1 of Petromus typicus. NCBI lineage: Eukaryota > Metazoa > Chordata > Mammalia > Rodentia > Petromuridae > Petromus > Petromus typicus. The sequence continues at coordinate 575 of PVIR01007251.1, forward strand.
TTCTGGGTTTGGTGAGTTTCTAAGCATGAAGGACTCAAGAGATGGAGAAGAAGGGAAATGTTAGAAAGATGTATGCATGTATGCATGTGTTTGCTCTGACCTTAGTTTATGTGTGAATTTTCATATAGTATCGGTTTTACTTCAGTAAATTAATATGCACTTCATATAATCACAGCAAAGGACAGATCACATTAGTCAGATAACAAACTGCAATTTGCAAAATTAGATGCTGACTTGTGGCTCCGGTGGTTCTTTCTACTTTTCTATACCCCACGAGCTCACCGCAGAACTCATCATTTGGGGAATAGGACAATTAAATTGGATCATCCCCAAGAGAAGGTGACCGACTATAATAATTCGGTTGAAATATTATGGTAAACAGCTTCTGACTTGACCCTTGGACAATCCTCTCCCCTTAACGATGAGCTGAACCTATCAACTTGTTTCTAGTAAACAGAAGAGAACAAAGTGAAATACAGCATTCTCCTGACTAGGCTGTGAAAGACGAGGCACGGTCTCTCGTCCGCTTTGATGAAGGAAGCTGCCACGCTGTGAGATGCTCTGTGGAGGAGAGAGACAAAGGGGCCTCCAAGCAACAGTTCAGAAGGAACTGAGGCCTTAGCTGAACAACTCGCGAAAGACCATGTTCTTGTAGTAATGTAAATGAACTATGAGGCAGCTCTTTTCTAGTCAAGTCTCAAGATGACCACAGTATTATGAGAGACTCAGTCAAAGGAAAAACCTAAGTTGTACCTGCATCCCTCACCTACATCAACTGAAAAGTAATAGACATTGCTTAAAACCACTAAATTTTGGAGTAACTTTTAAATGCACTAAATAGCTAGTAAAGGCTGAAGGTAGGTTTTACATGTCAAGTTGCCTGGAATAGCTTTCAGTTATTCACACACTAACCTAGTTATTACAATGAAGATATTCTGTATATAGAATTAAAGCCACAGTCAGTTAACTTCACGTAGCTAAGATCATCCAAAATAACCCAGGCAGGCGTGATTCATTCAGTTAAAGAATGTTAAGGAAACGGCTTAGACTTCCCAAAAAAGAAATTCTATCTGTGAACAGCAACTTCAGCTAATGTGCTAGGATCCCGTGACTTTCCTCACAGACTCACTTAAGGATTTGTGAATGACCTATCCAGCTCCTGTAACAGTTCACACCAATTCCTTCCAATAAATATCCAAATATATGTTTCCTGCTGATTATATATCTGGGTTGAACTTTGTCTGACAGAATAGTGATGGACAAATCTGGCAGGTGAGTTTGAAGAGGACTGTCAGTGCATAGTTCTATCATATCCTGTGAACACAGACAAATGGCCTTCCAAATTTTCTAGGTATTGATGCACAATTCTGAGTTAAGATATATTACTTCTTATTTGTCCTAGCCATACTGATAAACACTTTAATGTCAGACTATCTGCAACAACAGCGCAGATATTTTGCTACTCCTAGGAAATGCTAATGGGTGCAAATCTGTATCAAAAGTGAAACATATATTTAAGAAGCTCTCAAGGTTTGAGAGCAGATTTATTTATTTTAGGTTTTTTGAGACAGGCTCTTGCTTTGTGGTTCAGGCTGGCCCTGAGCTCAACCTCCAACTCACATCACAGCAATCCTCCTGCCTCTGCCTCCCGAGTGCTGGGATTACAGGTGTGAGCCACCACGCCCCGCACTATGGGCGTGAGTCTCCACGCCCAGTATTGTTATGTGGTTACCAGGGATCAAACCTAGGTCCTTGCACTTGCAAGACAGGTGCCGGAACCACTGAGCTATATCCCCGGCCCTATTTTTTTCATTTTTGAGACAGGGTCTCATTTTGTGGTTCAGGCTGACCCTGAACTCAGTATGTAGTCCAGGCTGGCCTTAAACTCACAGCAATCCTCCTGCTTCTCCCTCTCAAGTGCTGGGATTACAGGTGTCAGCCACCATGCCTGGCTTGGGGGTGGATATGTAAGAACTAAATCTGGATAACCCCCTAAGCTCATTTGCTGTAGTTTTCTACAGTTCAGGCTGTAGTTTGCTGAGTTCAGGCTGGTGCTGAACTCACTGTAAAATTTAGGCTGGCACTGAACTCAAAGCAATCCTCCTGCCTCAGCTTCCTGAGTGCTGAGATTATAAGCATACACTACCATTTCCAGTTTGAGTTTGAGCTTTTAAAATCCCTCATCATAAATGTTCCAAACAATCTGGAATGATCTTGAGTTTTTGACTCTGGGTTCCCTTTAGATATCTCTAGATGGCAGCAGAGGACTTGAGTCTAGGTTTAAATTCTTTACTCCAATCTATGGTTCAATCAACACAAGCTAGTGCAGTGGCTAATTTGAATACTAAACTACTGTGCAGCCTCTGCCTAATCCTTGTTCCCCTCCCCATTTCTCACATTTGAGCCATAATGCATTCTCCATCTGAGTCTGAGTCTTGGTTCATTCAGAATTGATCCAATGGTTCCACTGATAACTGTATTACAATTCCACTCACAGATGTCTGTCTCAGCACATCAACTAATTCTGCTAAGTGCTAACTTTCACATAACCAAGGACTCTACAAATGGCATTTGGTTGAATGCATCCGGAACAACAAAAGTGACATGATTCTGCCCCTGAACAGTAACAGGATTGTGGCTGAGATGTGCTGGTAAAGTTCAACACTGTGGTGTTTGCCAGTTCCCACAGTAATTCCCTCCTCCTACACAGTTTCAGTTTCTGTGATTTCAGTACCGCTGGTTAATTGTGGACTGAAAATATTAGTATTTGTCTTCATTCTTTCAAGACAGTCATCATTCACATAACTTCTACAACTTTTAGTTATTGCTGTTAATCTCTTATGGTGCCTAATTTATAAATTAAATTTTATTCTAAGTATGTATGCATAGGAAAATACATACATAGTACATATAAGGTTTGGCACTATCCACTGTTTCAAGAATCCACTAGGGGGGCGGCGATTTAGCTCAGTGGTTCCGGCGCCTGTTTTGCAAGTGCAAGGACCCAGGTTCGATCCCTTGGCAACCACATACAATACTGGGCATGGAGACTCACCCAGCAGCAACCAGTACCACATACCACAGTGCCGGGCATGGTGGCTCACGCCTGTAATCCCAGCACTCAGGAGGCAGAGGCAGAGGATTGCTATGATGTGAGTTTGAGGCTGAGCTCAGCCTGAACTACAAAGCGAGACCCTGTCTCAAAAAAAAAAAAAAAAAAAGAATCCACTGGGGGTCTTGGAACATGTCCCTGGGAAATACGGTGGTTGCAATTCATGTAAATGAACAATGGCAAATTTTAAGCTACTGTAATGTTGGAGGACCTGGGAAATAAGATTGTTGCCTAAAATTAATTCTCAGGAGCTAATTCTCATAAGCTACTCTAGCTGGCTTGGTTTTTGGTCAGATGCTATATATAATTGAAGGGAATGAACACATTTCCTTTTAATACACATTTAAAAGGGGCTTTATCTGGCCCCTCAAGAATAGTGTCACTCAGATGCAACTCAAAGGCAGGACCATAGTGGGGTAAAACAGGTTCTTAGAGTACAAAATTTAAGGGAGCAGTCATTTTCAGAATCATGCAAGAGCATACCCTAAAAGTAGGGATTTCCTTTAATTTTATACCCTAAACTTTAATGGCCATACAGCTTCTGCCACTCAATCCTAAGCATATTGGCCCCCATCTGGGCGTGTTATCTCACCCTATTTCCTCTCTCAGCCTTGGAGATACTGAGTCAAGGTCTAAAAGCCTATCCCACTTGAGGCCTACTGCTGCATTCATTCTGCCTGACAACAGAAATTGCTTTTGGTTCAGTTAGTCTCATTTTCAATAGTCATGAAAGCCCACTCTTTACCAGTTTACTGAGTTTTGCAGAAAAAATCAAGGAGGGAAAACAGCACAATGTTTAGTAGCAGTGTAGCTTTAGATCTGTCCTTCAATGAAAATACTTGCAACAGGCCTGGAAAATTCTTTAATCCCTAAGGTGACAGCTCAGTTAGAATACAAGCGTATACAGATGGGTGCAAGAGCACCCTAGTTCAGACGCTCCATGCCACATGAATAACAGTATCTTTTGAATCTACCATTCTTGAGTAGGACTGGTGGTACAAGCTTATTCTCCTTCCAGAATGTGACAAGAAGAACATCTGAGTATGTTCATTCAAGAAAATCCCAAAACTATGTCTTCCCCTGAAGTATTTATAGTTCATTCATAATCCTCCCAGATCAGATGCACTTTACCAATCTAGGGTTTTGTTTACCATAGGCAGTGTCGATGGTGACACAGCTCTCATTCCACCTTTAGTAGATGACAGAGGAATAATGCCAGAAGATCAATGGAAGGCCATTTTCATAACAGAAAGGATTTTGCTAACCACTTGTCTACATCAAGGCACAACACTATAAAATTTCAGAATAGCTGATAATAAAGAAACATCCTAAAATTTCCAGATTAAAAAAAAAAGAAGCAAGTCTCAGGCTCATTGGCAGAATGTCTGTCGTCAGAGATGCATATGTGAGACCCTGGTTTAATTTCCAGTACCACAGAACAACAAGCTTCATTCCAAGTTTTAATAATTAGAATAGCTTCATAATCTTTAACAGTAGCTCCAGAGCTTAGAAATTAAGAGGGACATCTTCAAAATTTAAAATTCTGAAAAAAACTTCTAAAGCAGAATTCAAATCTATAAAAACTATAATGTGAATTTAAAGACAGACCTGTTAGACATGCAAAGTCTTAGAAAATTTGTCTCAACGTACTGCTTCTCAGGAAGCTTCTATGGAACCCCAGATCCATCCTATGAAACAAAGGACACCTTCAAGGAAAACATGGAAATCCAGGAAATAAGGTGTCTTAGTTACTCTTTTTCCCTTATTGTTGAGACAAAATAACTAACGACCAGAGTTAAAGAGGGAAAGATTTATTCTGATCATAGTTTGGAGAGGCTTCAGTCCATAATTGGCTGGCTCCAAGGTAGGGTAGCACATCGCACAGGAGCAACAGTTACAGCAAAAGACAGCACAAGCAACAAGGTAGAAAATAAGCCTCTTTCTGTTCCTTACTGTATCCGAGCTACCCGGATTAGGTGGTCCAAACCAATCAGTATACTGATTTAATAATCACACCCGCAGTTCTAGCACGACATGTTCTAGATTCAGTGATCTAAGACCACATAAGGCTTTGGGGACATCCAGACACTAGCCATAACATAGAGGATCTCTTAACTGGGAGAAGCAGTATCACAGAGTAGTAAAAATAGACTTAAGGACACTCAGTAAGCCTAACGAGCATATTAAAGAGCATACAGTAGGGCAGGATGGTGGGAGAATCTAGAAGTCAAAAAAAAAGAGAAGAGAAAATAAGGGGCTATTTGATACATCTCAAGGTATTAAGAAATTTCTATTTCTGTCAAAGGAAATGGAGGTGAATTACTGATGGATATAAAATTTAAACAAGCAAAAATCATAAAATAATCCCAAGGAGAAATAGGTACTTCACATGAGAAAAACAATTCAGATTCAGCTATGACTGGTCTTCTCCGGGAGATGGGGAGTGGGGAACTCCATGGCCAAGAGGAGGGCGGTGGTTATAACTAACCTAACATTGGGCTCTAGCTCTGTTCTCCTGTGGCTCTCTCTGCTACTGACTAAAAAGGCTAGTTACCCTCTTTCCTAGCTTTTCTTATAGGTATGATAGACTAAGAAACTGTGCTAGTAAATTATTTAGAATTAGAAGTCTAATAAAGGTCTTTAGGAATGTTTTTTTCTTCATTAAATAGATTAATTTAGTTGCCATTTTTCTTCCCTTTCCAAGTTGCCCACAAGTTCACACCTAGAACTGTAGCAGATACACTCCAAATCTGAATCCAAAAGACAAACATTCTAAGGACAGTAGAAAAGAAGACAGTCTGAGTTGCTGATGATATAGACGAGTGACTGCATATGACAGCCTACCTATAGATTTATTTAGTGAAAGCTTATCAGTCAATTTGTTTTAAAGCCAAAAGTAAAAAAAGGGTTTTTTTTTTGGCAGTACCAGGAATCAAACTCATGACATTGCTTTTGCAAGGCAGGCAGCAGCACCACTAAGCTAAATCCCCAGCCACTGACAAGGAATTCTTTTTTTTTTGTTTTTTTGAGACAGGGTCTCGCTTTGTGATTCAGGCTGGCCCTGAGCTCAGCCTCAAACTCACATCACAGCAATCCTCCTGCTTCTGCCTCCCAGAGTGCTGGGATTACAGGTGTGAGCCACCACGTCCGGCACTGTGGTAGGTGGTACTGGTTGCTGCTGGGGTGAGTCTCTACGCCCAGTATGGTATGTGGTTACCGGGGAATCAAACCTGGGCCCTTGGGCTTGCAAGACAGGCTCCAGAACCACTGAGCTAACTCCCCGGCCCCTGACAAGGAATTCTTAACAAACATTTTATACATGAGAGTTAACTACTCATTCTCAAATTTTAAAATCAAGAATTAACATGTTGAATCTTGCTACTAAGAAACATGATAGTAAACACCTGAAAAAAAGAGCTAAAACAATTAAAATGGGTGCTACTGAGGAGGAGAAACTTGAGCCAGTGGGTCAAGGAGATTGTTATTTTTCATAGTAAACTTGACAGTAGGAGTTTTCAGTAGCTCTATTAACATTCTGCATTCTGGGCCAGATAATGCATTGTTGTGGAAATCTTTCCTATGGATATATTAGCAATGCACCTGGCTTCTAGCCTTGAGACACCAATAGCAAATTATCTTCATCCCCAGTTGTGAATGTTTTTGACCACTGACAAATGACTGCAGGACAGAAATGCTTCTGGGTGAGAAATACTGCCTTGTAGTATTTTAATCTTTAGTAACACAGTGCACTCATTTTTGATATAATTAAATTAGTTTGAAAGGAGCTACACTGAAAACTGCCAGAGTCCTTTCTCCTCTCAAACCCTTCTCATTTTCCTTACTTGACCTCTGTGCCTAAGAGTCCCATTCCTTTCCTCTCAGATAAGAATAAGGGGAAGAGAGAAACTTACCACCTAGAAATGCACACTCAAAATGGCTGCAAGTCTTGTTTGTGCTGTGAAGGATAAGGTTATTGCCAGCCTCTTCTTGCGACACTTGAAAAACTTCACTCAGGGGTATTAAAGTAATTCTTTCACTTTCTTTACCAAAAAACTTTTCAACATCAACTCCAAAGCATGTGTAGATAGTTAAAACAACGTGCTGCTCATTCGCTACTTCAGGCTTGGCAGAATATGCCAATTTGAAATTGCCAAGTCTGGCTTGATTTTGTCCTCCAAATGTAAATGATGTGTCATTGCATGTCCTATATACCACATTTTTGTAACTGTCTTCACAAGGTCTTCTCAGCAACTGCACAGCTCTTGTGAGGTAAAAATGAAAAGCTTTGAACTGGAAGCCATAGATATAATCTTTCCGCGATTGGCCAGCCATTTGCACAGCTTCATTGAACAGGTGGTAAAATGGAGTTTGCTCTTGAGCTTCAGAAATATATGCCATCAGGGCTATTCCATGGTTATCACTGAACTTTGGAGGGAGAAACAGCTGAGGCTTCTGGGCTTCCCACTTGGCCTTTGCATTTTCCCACACAGTCTCCAAGAGTTGATGACTTGCCTTTTCCTCCTTGAGCAGTTGGGGAACATATTTCATTTCCATCCTGTCAGTACATTTCAGGTATTCATCATCAAATATATTATCTTCCATATCTAATACTTTAGCCTTCACCTGAAAGGAAAAAAGAAATTAGTGTTCTGTGAAATAAGACATTTATTGTATATCATTTTCTCATTTTATAATTCCCAATGAAGAATTTTTTATGTCTGAAGTTTATTGCATTGCTTTGATGACTTCTTTCAGCTATGACATATTTAAATGAAACAGTTAATGCCATTCAATGAGAGGTGTGGATAGGATATGCTTCTAACTCATCTATTTAACACTGTGAGGCAAAGAAAATTGAAAAATTGGGAATCTCATGGTTCTGAACAATATCTTCAGCTAGCTGTCCTCAAATCCTCAAGATTGTTGAGAGAATCTGATATACCATAAGTTACACCTTTTACACAACAGAAAAAAATGGCAAATATTACCCTTTGGGGGGGCCATTCCATATACATACAGCATGGGGAAGAATGATTTGTACCTCTAGCCCAAAGCACAAACAGGAAATCAAGGTCTAATGATGAGAAAATTATCAAAAAGAGAGGTTTTTTTCCCTCTATGACCACAAGCTCTCAGGCTAATATTGGCTTGAGCTTCCAGTAATTATCCTTGTGGCTCCATGTAGAATCTTGTCTGAAAGTAAATCAACAACAACAAAAAGTACTTGCAGAATTTAGAGGAAAAAAAGATAGATGTGGCTTGAAAACACAAATGCCCTTAATCTAATTGTATCTGAAGATTATATTTACCCAAGTCATAAAAATCAATACATTTCTGAATTGGGGGTATAACCCAGTGGTAGCATGCATGTCTAGCATATATGGGAGGCTGTGGCATCAATCCTTGGTACCAAAATCCCCAAACCAAACCAAACTAAACCAAACCAAAACAAATCAAATCAAAACAAAACACAAATCCTGCTTTCTTGGACTAGTTTGAATTGTATTCCTGTCACATATAATGGAGATGGTCTGATGTATCAAATAAATAATACATGTGGTCATATACCATTTAAAGCAGAGTAGTGTAACATTAATTTGAAGGCAGACAATCTGGGTTCAAATTTCATTTCCATTATCAGCCAGGTACTAACTACGTTAAGAAAGAATTACACCTTCACATTTCTGAGTTTAAAGAAGTCAGTTAAGAATTTAAAGAACTTCACAAGTCTCACTTTTAAAATGAGGATAAAGTAGAGAAATAATTTCTTCTTTCCCCACTAGAAACCCAAAGCCTTCACACTGAGATACATCCCCATTTCCTCCTCCCTTTCTCTTTTTGAGACAGGGTTTTTTTTTGTTTTGTTTTGTTTTGAGACAGGGTCTTGCTTTGTAGTTCAGGCTGGCCCTCAGCTCAGCCTCAAACTCACATCACAGCAATCCTCCTGCCTCTGCCTCCCGAGTGCTGGGATTACAGGCGTGAGCCACCACGCCCTGGCACTGTGGTATGTGGTACTGACTGCTGCTAGGAGTGAGTCTCCACGCCCAGTATTGTATGTGGTTACCGGGAATTGAACCCAGGCCCTTGTGCTTGCAAGACAGGCACCGGAACCACTGAGCTATATCCCCGGCCCCTGGAGACAGGGTTTTAATAAGGTGCCGAGGCTAAATTTGAACCGGGAATCCTCCTGGTTCAGCCTCCCAATTGGCTGGCATTGCAGGCACAACGCCTGGTGATAATATTTTAATTGCAGAACTGTTATGAAGATTACATAATGAATATATACAAAGCCTTTAATCCATATACATGGTACATATCAAACCTTTAATAAACAATGGCTATTAATTACTTATTTTAAGAACACTTTCTATTATATAACATCACACTCTTTGTGTGGAGTTGGTACATGCACATATCTTAATTCCTTTTCATCCCTTTCCCTCTCTTCCCCTCCTCTTCAGTATCAGGGGTTGAATCCAGGACCTTGTGCTTACCAGGCAGGTGCTGTGCCACTGAGCTACATCGCTGGCTCTTCTCTCCATCTCTTGACCCCATTTGAGAATGACCTACCTAAACGTACCAATAAAATCAAAAAGAGAATGACCTCCCTAGGGGAAAGCAAAGAAGGGAAAGAAAAAATTTGATGGTATAAGAAAAAAAGAAACAGAAACAAAGTTATGCATATAGGGAGTGCAAGTTATAGGGAAGGCAGGGAAATGGGAAAAAATAAGAATGAAGAGACATCATGTACAGGTACAAATTCTCAATGATGAATGTGATCATAATGTATATCTGAAAAGTGTCAATAAGGGCTGGGCATGTAGCTCAGTGGCGCTGAGCCTCCCTTGCAAGTACAAAGGCCTGAGTTAAATCCCTGGTATATAAACAAACAAACAAACAAAAATCTAAAGTGTACCAATACTCTCAATAAAGGGGGAAAAAAGAGAATGACTTCCCTACTTTATATTATCTATTTTTTATTTTGTTCTTTATTTATAATTTGGGTTTCTCATATAAAAGAAACCATGCAATATCTAAGCTTACGTGTCTGACATTTCACTTAACATTATGGTTTCAAGGTGTTTTATTATAGGAAGTGGGTATTATTCTGTGAATTTCTCAAGGGCAGAATCTGAATCAAATTTATCTTCAAATTTTAAGAACTTTGCGTAAAACATGACAAAACATTCAGATGAACTAAATAAGAACCTTACACTTTGATTTATGGACCAAAAATAGCATGAAAAAAATTTAGTGAATACTGAATATGGATTTTAACAAAAGGGTAATGAATCTTTTTCTGTTATTACATATTTATATGCTGCATGGTTGCCTGAGTCTTAAGGACTTCAGCTAGAAATTGTATATACTTATTAAAGCACGATTAAAATTATAAATTTCATGTAAACACTTCACACAAAGTCTGTGAGGAAGGGAGAGATGAAGGCAGAGGAGGAAGCAGACATGAGAGGAGGGGAGAGGACAGAAAGAAGAAGGAGGAGGAGGAAGAGGAGGAGGAGCAGCAGCAGTAGAGAGAGAACAATTCTTTTTAAGAAGCAAAGCAAAACTTCATTCCACCTTCCCTTCTATCTCTTCCCCTCCTTACAAACTATTTGAAAGAAATGTCTATCTTTGCCAACTATTTTCCACTTATCTCTGTCTTCTCCATTCTGCTTCTATTCCCATTCCTTCATCCATACAGGTCTCATTAAGGGGACATTTCCTTTCAGAACTCCTTTGCATTATCCAACGTATTCTTGCTGGTCACTTAATGCTGGAATTTGTCAAGGCAACTTATTTTCTAGTTCTCAACTCCACCCCTGTGCAGTCACACAAAAGGTCATAGTTTTAAATATCCTGTAAATGCCTCTGACTTGTCCTGTAAATGCCAGATCTATCTATCAACTGCCTTCGTAATACCTCCATTTGAATGTCCAAATATCTTTCAAATGTAACTTGTCTGTGGTAATTAACTGATTGTGTTAACTTGACTAATGCCCAACTAAACTGGCTTTGCATAGTTCTGGGTATAGAAGATTCACCTTTGGGAAGACTGACTCTAGCATGTTATCAAAAGGAAATCAAGAAGGAAGCCTTGCTTCTGTTTCTTCAGAGGAGTTCCAGTCTTCACCTTCACCTCAGACATTCTTTCTTGGCTTCCATGCAGACCCTTCAGTTTTCCAGTGCACATTTCAGTCTCTTGATATGATAACAATGTCTAAGGCTAAACAGATAAACTTACTGCCTACAACCACTACAAATAATCACCTGTTTCTTATTTAAGAACATGTGCTCATTACCAAAGTTTTTTCCTAGACACCTCCTTTGCAGCCCAATATGGCCACTCCATCTTTAAAGCTGAAAAACATTTCCAGAATTTTCTGTTAGCCACCAAGTGCATCACACAAAATACTTCATTTAATCCTTATGGAAACTTTGTAGATAGGTACTATCATTGGCTACCCCATGCCCACCTATTTTGGCACCACTGGGGATTGAACCTAGGACCTTCAGGCTAAGTTATATCCCCAGCCCTTTTCGCTATTTATTATAAAATGGTCTAAGTTTCTCAGGCAGGCTTTAAACCTGTCATCCTCTCTTGCATCAGTCTCCTACACAGCTGGAATTATAGGAATGTATCAACATGCCCAACTTTATTGTTACCTTTAAAATAAGGAAACTAAAATGGAGAAAGATTGAAACTTCATAGAACTATAAACAAGCAGTCTTGTTTCAGAGTCATTCTCCTAACAAAAATGTTCTGTTACTTCTAAAGAATGAGAATACTTCTCTGATGAGACTAATGACATTTATGGAGCACTTTTTAAAAGAATGACTTTGCACTTATAAAACCCTTCTAAACGTTACACAGACACTTATTAATACTACTTTACAAATGAAGGAACTGGACCGCATCAGAAAGTGTCTTGATTATTAGCCACAGGATTTTCTGCTAGGGAAGTCCCTAAGAACCCTTTACTCCTGGGTTTGTAGGTCAGTTTCTTGACATAGGAATATGAGCTTCAGGAGATCAAATCACTGCTGTCTCCTAGTCAAGAAATACACTTTCTCCTGCAGCACAGAATGTACCAGAGTTCAGCGTGGGCACCAGTGCTTGACCTGTCTTCAAGACTTCAACATTGGATATCAAGCCCTGAAAACACCTCCCACATTCCTCATGTCGTATCAGAGTTGATCCGGAATGTTCCTGTCTTTTTCCAATGTCTCTAACTAGTCTTCACTTGTCTAATTTTAGACATCAACCCTTTCTGGCCAGACACTCTACAAATGATGTGTGTTCTGTACAGTCCATGCCTTGAGCTGTGACAAAGTTCACAAATATCACCACCATTCATGGACAACTGAGTGGATACTAAGGAACAGTTAAAAACGAAAGGCTAGGTAAATAACCTGTTTCATCCAAAGGAATAATACATATTGATGAAATTCAATTACCAAAAATTATTATGAATATGTGAAAAGTACCTTAAATTTCAATTTCTCAAGCAAAACTGACTAAATAAGTCACAGAAAATTAGTAAAACAAACACTAAAATTATGTCACAAAAGAAAACCAGAAATACAAAAATTAAAATCACAATGAAACATTATTTAACATCACCTAGGATGGCTAAAATGGTAAAACAAAAACATGAAAAGAAATTAACACAAGGATGCAGAGAAACTAGAACCTTAATACACTGCTAGGAGGACTGTAATATGGTGCAGTTGCTGTGGAAAATAGTTTGGCAGTACCCAGACAAATTAAACATAAGTTACCATATAACCGAGCCATCCTACTTTAGGTACCTATCAAGAGAACGGAAACATATATTTACAATGAGTAACTATTATTAGCATAAAGCATAACCCCTGCAAATTCATTTTTACCCATATGTATAGTTTCTACATATGTAAATAAGCTACTGTGTAGTGCTACTAAACAGTTTTTGTAACAAAAGAACAGTTCTTGTATTCTTCTCCAAGTATGTGAATACAGATTATATGATTATAAAAATTTCAGAAAGAGAATTATGTTCATATAACAACTCATAAACAAATTTTATAACAGCTCTGTAAAAGCCATTAAGTTGGGACAACCCAAATGTCCATCAAATGATGAATATTAAAATAGAGGACAGCCGTACAGTAGTATATTGTTTAGTAGTAAAAAATAAAATAGTGAAATATGCTACAATATGTATGGACATTGAAGCTTTGTGCTAAATAAAATAAACATGGAAGACCAGGTATTTTAAAATTCCATTCAGGCAAAATGTTTAGAATAGGAAAATCCATTAGATAAAAAGTAGATTAGTGGCTGCCAGAGTAGTGGAAGGACAGAATAAGAGCTGACTACCAACAGGAAGAGGGTTTCTTTTTAGGGAAACAAAAATGTTATGTAATGAAGCATAACATAACATAACATAACATAGTCACTATGTTGTGATAGTTGCACCAACATAGTGACTAGTGAATATAGTAAAGTGAATATACTAAATAGTGAATATACTAAAATCTAATGAAATATTATACTTTAGGAGTATATGTGTTTTTTTGTATGTTTAATTTAAAAATTATAGTTTAACTTAAAAAACAACAGAAAGTATATGCAATAGCACACATAATGATTCTCTACACAGTGAATCAAGTATTACATTTTTAGAAGTGAAGCCAGGTATGCGTGTCCATACCCATATCCTAGCTACTAAGAATTAGGCTAAGACAGGGGGATGGAAAGTTTGAGACTAGCCTGGGTAACTTAATGAGCTCTCTCAAAATTAAATTTTAAAAAGGGCTGAGGATGTAGTTTAGTGCAACCTAGCTTCAATTCCCAGAATTGGGAAAAAAGGCCCACTTTTATTATTTAAGGTGTTTTAACAGAGGCATTCAAAATTAGTGTAAAGATATCCAGTGGCAATGTGACAGCTAACAATGTGGAGAAAAAACATCAAGAGAGATAGATATCTGTCTCACAGTTCAGATGAAAGTGTTACCAAACATTTAATGATTTAACTAGAAGTCAGAAAATTTCTACCAGGAAAACACTAAATATGAGAAAATAGTCACTATACAATTTAATATAAACCATGTTACCAAATAATGTTGTATTACCTTATTCGAATAAAAGCATATATTCAGAATACTGACACAGATATGTAGCACAGTATTAAAAAGCAAGGTGTACTACATATAGTAGGGATCTCTGCTTTGTGAAGTAAAGTACACCCATAGAGATAAAAGCCAAGGCTAAATACACCAACATCTTAAGAATCTTTCCCTTTGAGGGGCCGGGGAGTTAGCTCAGTGGTTCAGGCGCCTGTCTTGCAAGCGCAAGGACCTGGGTTTGATCCCTGGTAACCACATACCATACAGGGCATAGAGACTCATGCCCAGCAGCAACCAGTACCACATACCACAGTGCCGGGCGTGGTGGCTCACGCCTGTAATCCCAGCACTTGGGAGGCAGAGGCAGGAGGATTGCTGTGATGTGAGTTCGAGGTTGAGCTCAGGGCCAGCCTGAACCACAAAGTGAGACCTTGTCTCAAAAAAAAAAAAAAAAAAAAAGATATTTCTCTTTGAGTAAAGAGATTATAGATGAGATTTTACTGCTCTCTTTAACTTTTCAACTTTCTACATGTTTCTTTCATGTTTCTGAATGTTAAATAAAAAACCTATTTGTAATAAATTTATTTACTTACTCTACTTTTTCTTGTTTCCACACAGATGCCTCAAGCAATGTTACATCAAGAATTTCCATTCCAATCATCACATGCTTCCCATTCCCAACATTACCTGGAAGATGTCCATTAGAATCATGGCTGCCAGAAGCATGGTGATCATTTCAAAATGTCCTGTCTTCATTTTTCTCTTCTAAATTAAAATGAAAAAATTCCAATTCAGTAAACTTAAAAGAGGAGTTTAGGGAAGTACGAACAGGATGACTGTATATATCCATTTTGGATATAGATAGAAAAGCCATTAGTTTTTATTAGTGGCCTAACACCTTCATTCTAATGATGAAGCAAAACTCAGAACTTCAGTGATTTGCTCAAGATTAAATCTTCCCCCTTCCATATTCCTCCAGATGCATTGTATCTTCCACCACAATTACTAGTAGACATAGTTTCCCTATTTCTAAATCTTTTTTTCTCTATCCACAGGAAATAACACAAATAAAATACCAAGTCTCAAATAATCTCTCAGCTCCCAGCTGATAAGAATTCTCTAGGAAAATGTACACATATGTCTTGCATTTTTCTACTTTCTTTGCAAATTAAATTGTGTCAATTTGGATAGGAGGGAAGAAATTATGATGAGATGGTCTGAGGTGGCTTGATTCCCCCATATATTCACAGCCAAGAGAAACCTAAAGGTAAACAAATGTATTGCACAATTTCTGAAAACAGGAATAAGAATAGAAAGCCCTGGGCAGGCAGCATTTCTGACAATCAGCTGAATAATTCCATCGGCTGAATCTCCACTGTTCAACAGGGTAAGAAGTCTACCAAGACTAACGCCATCCCAGAACTACTAACCAATTCAATTAAGAATTACAGATCCACCTCTAGTTCCTCCTGCATAACAACAAAGCTGACACATTACTAGAACTGAAGTGAAATTTCTATTTTATTTTACCTATCATCATATTCTGGATTCTGAAAATGGGAATGAACAGCATCCACAGTTAAGGGAGATAATCTTCCTTTTAATAGAACATCTTGGTCTTATGCTCTTGCCTTTCTTTAGAAGCAGTTTAACTAAAGGTATTAAAATACAGTACCAAAGTGTAACTTCTGTGTTAAACTTCTCTTTCCAAAGAAGTGTTTGGAATGTGATATTTAGTAGGTATCTTTTGAAAGGCAGTAAGTGCCCAAAAAGCTCTGGTTCAGGGTTTTCCTGAAAATTCTTCTTCACTTCTGTAGTCTGAGTGCAAATAAGTCAAAATGTTTACCTGCCTTTTGTGCCTTTGATGGAAGTTTAAGTGATGCTAGATCTCAAATTGATTCCCCACTCTCAGTTGTGGTGATCGTGTCCTCACGATGGGATGTTGTTGACAGTGAGAGCTGAGCAGGGAATGCTTTTCTTTTTATAAACACTCCCAGCAGTAGCTTGGCAGAGGCATATTACTCCACTTATGTTCTGCTATTTTTATCTGGCCTCCTCATTATGCTTTGGAATCACTGCTGTTAACACTTTAAATCTCCAAGAGGCCTCTAAAGCCAAATCAATTCCTGCCTAGCCATGCAGCATATTCAGTTCTGAGTCCTCAGTTGTGGGCTTCTTGTAGAAAGAAATTACTTCCACTTCTAACCCTCTGAACTGAGATGTCAGGCTACAGCATGGCTCTTCTTTAGATGGACAATTCACATAACTAAGACCATTTGCATTGTTAGTCATTGGTAATGCTAATAGCTATCACCTTTCATCCAACTAGCTACCATCTTTCAGACACTGTGCCAGGTGCTAGAATACACAAGCAAGTAGAACAAAGTACTGAAAGATAGCTACAATCTAATAAAATAAATAAATATGAATATTTAGTTAAGAACCTTGAGCACAGAAAAAGTCCAGTGAGAACACCAAGGAAGGAAGAATTTGGTAATTACTGTAACTATAGCTCTCATTTTAATAAAGTATAAGATAAATACACTAACAGTATATGGGTAAATATGAAGAACATATTGGCAATGCTGAAGAACACTTATATTTCACTCACTGTAGATAAAAACCTTGAGATATCCTATGATATTCATGCATATTTATATCAAAATACATTAATAGAATGTTGATAACAGCACCTTTCAGTAACAGACACAAATTGAAAACCATCCAAATGTCCATTAACAGATGAACTGTAAAATACACTTACACAATGAAATTTTATATAATGGTGGAAATGTAACAATATGGGTAACATATAACAATATGAGTAAATCATGTAATGATATGTGTAGATCTCAC
>PVIR01007251.1:17751-31891 GCA_004026965.1 Petromus typicus
AATTATCTTTATTGGTACATTAAATATACACATCATGATTGCACTCCATAATGGGGATTTGTACCAGTATAAGACACAACTTAATTCTCATTTTTTCCCATAGCCCCACCCACCCTACCACCCCCCCATATATATAAAATTTGTTTCCTTACTTTTTTGTTACAATCTCAACATTGTCCCCTTTCACCTTAGATCTCACAAAGTTTTGAACAAGAGACAAACAGGTTGTGTGCTGTATGCTGATTAGACTGCTACAATTTTCATTTTGTAAAAATTCACCAAGTATTTATGTGCAATATTTATATATATGTATATATTATTTCAATAAAACACTTTTTATTGAAGTATACCAACACTTACAAAATGCATAGTGAAAAGTTTGCCCAATTCTGTGCCAATATCACCTTTCTGCATTATCACTATGAATTCTGCTGGGCAAGCATCCACTCTTGTGCCCAGAAGTCCCATAAACTGCTGGTGAAGAAGCGGGTGACCACCCTGGTCATAGCATGTCTTTTATCACTGGAGCTGAGTCCAATACTGACCCAACTACAAGTACCAAAGTAGGTAACAAGCAGGTAAACAGAAGGCACTGCCTCAAGGCTTACAGTATTCGGGATGTGAGATGAGATGGGATTTATTAGGGAATTGGCTCATTCAATCATGGTAGCTGAGTAATCCCTCTGTTGGGGCTGACTGCAGGTTGGAGACCTTAGGATGTTGATGGTAAGGCAGGACCCCGTTCCAAAGGACACAAAATGAGGGAAGATGGTGCACTTCAAAGTTTGATTCCAAAACCCTGAGAACACAGGGAAGTGGGTGTATATGGTATAAAGTCTGGAATTCAGACGTCATAAAGCTTGGACTTCTGATGTCCAAGAGAGACGATCAGCATGTTCCAGACTTTAGAGGGAGACACCAATTTACCTTTTATACTTGCTCCTGGGGTCCGGGCTAATTGGATAGTGTCCACCCACAATAAGGGGTGGTCCTTCTCACCTAGTCCACTCATTTTCAGTCAATCTCTTCTGAAAACCTCCTGAGAAACAGTCAAAAAATGCTTTTCTGAGTTTCTAGGTAGTCCTTACTCTAGTCAAATTCATATCCAAAATAACCATCATGAAAATTTTTTTTTGCTGTCTGGATATTAGAAACAGGACATTTTTATAAAACCTGTTAAAAATTCATCTTTTTATTATTATAAGGACATTCTTTTAATTATCTTCCTGCTGTTTCTGAGATGTGAGTTCCAATGCCCACTGAATTTTCAGTTTGGGATTAATCTTAGTCCTCTTCCTGGAGGTTGTGTGCAGCTTTCAGTATAATTCTATCATGAATAGTGCCTAAATTCTGCTGTAGAATAGTCTTGTGGCAAAGCTTTCCTCATTATCATGTTCCTCATATATTATACTCCGCAAAACAGGAAAGACATTGACAGCTTCAAACTTCAAAGACTACTAGAAACAGTGTTCCAAGGAAAGACCTCTCTGAAAACAAACAAACAAACAAAAAAATCACCATCAATGGCCCTGTATGTGGTTTGGGGCCTTACCACACATTTATATTCCTTTTTCTACCAGAAACAAAAATTTGCAAGTTCACATTAACTGTTTGTCTACACAAATTCCATAAATTTCAAATTTTCCTTTTTTCTGATGCCTCTCAAGAACGTGAAGGTACAGAGTTTCATCCTTTCCACCTCGTGCTCCATGGCTTTAGGACCAAGAGGGTTCCTTCTTTCCTCCTTCCTCTTTCCTTATGGTACTAGAGATAGAGCCGAGGGAGCACTGTCCACATCTCCAACATTTCAGGTCATCACTTCATTTTGAAACAGGTAGAGATGTAAAGGAGGAATGAGGAAGGCCACTACTGGGTAAGGTTTCCTTTTAGAGTGATGAAAACTTTTCATGAATCCAGAAAAGCATCTTCATAACCTTTGTAGCTGACATCTTCCTACCTCCAACAGCTGTGGCCATCACTGACCTGCCTTCTGTCATTATAGTTTTGCCTTTTTCCATTTCAACAAAATATTGAATGCTATCATCTTAGCAAGTGGTCTTTTGTGACTACTTAGCATAATTCTTTTAAATCCTTCCATATAGTTTCATATATTAGTATTTCTAAAAGTGTGGTGATGGTTATATAACTCTGAGAATATTATAAAAATAATTTAACTTTACATTTTAAACAGATAAATTTTATGGTATCTGAATACTACCTCACACTCTTTTTTAAAGGAATGAACTACTGAAATATGCAACAATATGAAGATATAGGAATTTTCTGGGTAATGGAATGTTTTATATCATAACTGAAGTGGTATATCACAACCAAAGTAGTATATCTGACATACTTTTCAGAAGTCAGAATTCAAATTCATATGGATTATATAGATCATACCTAAATATACTTTTTAGTAGATTGTTAAAAAATAACCAAAAGAGAAAATAACACCAAAAAAGAAAGGGGAAAAAAAAAAACACCCTTATCTTGCCTACATGCTCCTATTAGTTTCTCCAGGTACCCACAGAAGTGTACAAGATTACTACAGTAAAGTATCTGTAATGACGAAGTGGCCCATGCATGAATCTGAGAGAGGTGAGTGGTCCAAAGGAGCCTAGCGTTGTGACAGAATAAAGGCAAAATGTCAAATATTTCAGAGTGGAGGCCAGGCAGGAAATTATAGCAATGAAAGGAAATTACCACCTTCCAAACACCAGGTGTTATCAGACAACTCAGTACAGGTCAATGACCACAGGAGGTCAGCACCAGAACAAGGTACCTCTATTTCATTGACAGGACTTGGACTGCTGTTAGTGCATCAGAATATAAAAACTCTGAATTTCACAAAATATTTACTCAAATAAGATTGTTTCAACTCAAAAATAACTACATTTTAATTGATAAAATTAATGTTTTACCATTAAGGAACATAATTCTCAACTAAGTTGATTGTTTTTGAGACAGGGTTTTGCTATGTAGTTCAGGCTGGCTTTGAACTCTCAGTGATCCTCCTGCGTCAGTCTTTTGAGTGCTAGGATTGTAGGCACGCACTACATTGCCTGGCTTGGTTTTCAATACAGCAAAGTAATTACTTTTTCACGGGATTCCCCATCAACATTCTGAAATAAGAAAGTTTGTAATTTGTTCTCTGCTGGCTCTAGCTGCTAGTCTGATCTCCTGCAATGGTGACAGTTAGGAATTATATCTAGGAATTTCACATCAAATTTAATTTTGCAGAAAATTAGAAAGGAATCTTTGTCTTCTTTCCACTCATTCTGATTCTTTGTTATGTTCAATTTTTTTTTTTTTTTTTTTGAGACAGGGTCTTGCTTTGTGGTTCAGGCTGGCCCTGAGCTCAGCCTCCAACTCACATCACAGCAATCCGCTTGTCTCTGCCTCCTGAGTGCTGGGATTATAGGCGTGAGCCACCACGCCCGGCACTGTGGTATGTGGTACTGGTTGCTGCTGGGCGTGAGTCTCCATGCCCAGTATTGTATGTGGTTACTGGGGATTGAACCTGGGCCCTTGTGCTTACAAGACAGGTGCTGGAACCACTGAGCTAAATTCCCAGCACTAATTTTTTTGATAGTACTTTTCTAAGAGACCTTGAAACTTCTCTAGTTTCCTCAAGGACACGCAGAAGATGGGGGGGGGAGACAAGCAGAATAACAAAAGACCTCCACTGATCAGAACAACTGATTGTTCTGATTTCTAGAATAGCCCTTTCTAAAATTTTAGTACAGAGGAGACAAGACAGAGCAGTCTGATCTTTCCCTC
This sequence comes from Petromus typicus, assembly GCA_004026965.1. Lineage (NCBI taxonomy): Eukaryota > Metazoa > Chordata > Mammalia > Rodentia > Petromuridae > Petromus > Petromus typicus. Next base: position 21,532 of record PVIR01007251.1, read on the forward strand.
CTCTTCTTTTCTCTCTTCTATGGCAGACTCAAGCCTTCTCCCAAATTTATTAGGAGGCTTCCGAGACACTACTCTCTCTTTCATTAACCTATGAATCTCCTTTTTTCTGGTATTTTCTACCTTTTCTTTCCCAAGATCACTAATAACCCAAAACAAGTCAAATAAAAAAGGTCATTTAGCCTTGATTACATAAAACCAAACACTAACATAATAGAAAAAAATTATAGAATATACTTTACAGAGAGATGAAAAATATATGTAGTATTTCCAAAATAATGCAGGATATTATCTCTGATATGCAATATAAGATCATAATGTTATTTTAATATTGTATTATACATTATATATTATACACTATTACATATTAATGTTATTTAATATTACATTATGTAATATATAATATGTAATATGAATGTAGCTGATATGGTATTTAATTTCAAATTTGAAGTAATTTTCACAATTTTGTGTAATCAATGAATTTCTAAAAGATTGTACAAATCCAATCTGTAAAATTTAAATTGTGTTAATGTTATGATTTTAAACTAATCAAGGGCAAGTTTTATAGTACTTTATTCCTCTACTTGTGTTTCTAAGTTCCTATCAAATAAAATTTGAATTATTTTGTGCCTTAATGTCATGATTTTAAACTAATCAGGAGCAGGTTTTATAGTGCTTTATTTGTAGTTTAGAATAATTTAGTTATTTGCATCTATTTTTCAACTTTAAATTGTATAAAATCTAAGTACAGATCAAGTGGCTTTTATTTTGTGCTCTTTCTATTCATAAATATTTATTGAAGTGAAAGGAAAGTGTACACTCATATAGGATTAACATGAATCTTCACAGGAGCTTAATTTTTAATAATCAAAAACTAGAAATAGTTTAAATATCTATTAACAGAAGAATTCATAAAGAAACATTAGTATATTGGTAAAATGGATTACTATCCAGCATTATAAAGGAATTAAGCACTGATCCTCTCGATAAAATGGATATTAAAATAATTATAATGAAAAAAGCCAAAGAAATAATATATATAAAGTACTCCTTTCTGGAGCAGGAAATCTTAGCTCTTATAAAAGGGAAGCAAAACTAAAAGGGGACTTTAGTTTTATGGGACTAGTCAGTAAGTCTTGTATGAGTGGTTCTGGTATCATTATTACATCTGCCACATCACCCAGGATAGCTTTCTCTTCTTCAATTACCTGCTTACTTTTACCCTATATAGCAAATTCAAATGTTGGTCTTCTTACTTTCTTCTCACTAAGGTACTGTAAGCACTACTGATGACTGAACTCAGGGCCTATAAACTCTATGAACAACAGGTATACAACTGCACACACACACACACTCACATGCACATGCACACACACGCGCGCGCGCGCACACACACACACACACACACACACAGATGAGTACTAAGTCTGAGTGAAGGTCATAAGTCCAAATAGTCATTAACCGGATAGATCATTGAAGGAGGAATATCTGTATTCACTCTCAAGATAACTAACTCATTCCCAGAAGAATGACATTAGTCCCTTCAAGAGGGTGATGCCCCCATTGTTATATGGAGGTAGAATAGACCTCTTGTTTGCAGTTAGACAGTCTGGTTCTTGAAAAGACCACACAGATGATGCCAACATGGAGGTTAACATTTCTAAAGGAAAACTACTTCACCCATGTAGGATAAACAGCATGCTTAAAATGCTAAGTAGGCGACAGTCTCCTGGGGTGGTGGGGGCAAGATCTTGACACACCCACTCCCAAAGACCCTGACTAAAAATTCTTGTATGCTACTGGTTGAGTGTAATTTGTCTCACCTTAAACCTACCTCACCTCTAGCTTTGCTCCATAAAAGCACCCTAGGAAGAGATGAGGGTGGGTTTCTTACTCTCTTGGGCCCCCCTTCTGTCTCTCTTAGGCAGAAGCTTTCTTTCTCAATGAAGTTTTTCCTACTCCTTAACTTTCGTCATTCCTAAAATTCATTTTTTGATTTTAGAGAACACGAACTTGTGTTTCAGGTATCTAGCAGGTCAGGATCCAGGCTTGCTCCCCTGTATCATGATAACCTAATTAGTTCTCAGAGGACCCACTATCTCTTGGCACTGCTACATGGGGAATAAAACTTCAATATGAGTTTTGGTGGGGACAGACAACAGCATCAATGTATATACAATATATTAAGGTCCATAACCTTAACTTTATTTGCTATGTAATGTAATATTTTCACAGATTCCAGGGATTATATGGACACCTTTGGGGAGAAATCTACTGTATTAGACATCAGATATATACTCAGTAGATGTAAGAGGTTTGATGCAGAGAATAATGCACTGAAGAACACTGGCATTTAAAATCAGCTGGAGATAATACTTCAAAGAGGATAGTATAAAAGAGACATATGAATTATATTTAAAACGGTCCTCCGAAGTCTCATCTATTCATGGCCAGCCTGAACTACAAAACCAAGACTCTGTCTCAAAAAAAAAAAAAAAAAAAAAAAAGAAACCCACTGTTGGAAGTAATCCTATTTGGGAAAAATAACTGCACAACTGGGGCTACGATTAGACCAAGTTTTCCTGCCTGTAGGCCAGCTGTGGCATATCCAGACCTGCAGACTTGAATCTCATTTTCACCTCTGATAACAATGATGCCAGTGGTCGGTCTCACATGCTGTGATGCTCCAGGACAGAACTATACCAGGACATTCATCTACATAATTCATCAAGGACTAGTGCTGGCATTTGCTCTGCCCTAAGATGCACATAGTGTGACAAGCTCAGGTCTTTCATCTTTGCTGCTCAGAGTAGCATGTATCAAGCCCAAGTTCAGCCTCTTCTCTAAGCCTCATTTCCATCTATTTATTAATTAATCTGCCTTGTGCTGCTGGGCTCACAGGAGACTAGAACTTAACTGCAGAGGTTTTAGTTATGTCCCCTTCCCCTGTTCCCTACAACCCTCAGCATACATACAGAGCAAAATAAAAGACATTAGGAAATAGGGAGACCTTTCTCAAATGGGAAGGGGAACAAGACATGGAAGGAGAGGGAAGGAGGAAGGGAAAGGGGATAAAGAGCTGAAGAAAAAAATTGAGTTTTTGTAAATGGAGAGCTGAAGGAGCAAGTAGGGAAGGGAGGGGTAGGGGATGAACGACCCCCCTACTTATACGTAATCATTATGTATTGCAAAAACGTAGTGAAATGTTGTAATTATGGAAACAATGAAGTAAAATAGCTTCTGCAGCAGACTGCATGCTTGCTGTGTGTGTCGAGAAAGGGAATTGCTGTTACTTTTCTCACTTTTTAAATAATACGGGTATTTTTTTCTCTCAGAAAAGAGAGAGATAGAAATGACTGTATCTAAGAATTAATCAGCAGTGACAGATTCCTGGAATTATGAACATTACTGAGATAGTCAGTATTTTTTTTCCAGGTACAGGGAATGAACTCAGGCCTTTGTGCTTCCAAAGTCGGCATGGTACCACTTGAGCTAAATCTCCAGCATAAATCAGTAAGTATTAACATACGCATTTTATCATCCTCTGTTTAACTCAGAGTCTTCACAGCAACATATATTTCATATAATCTTGTATCCTTACCAAATTAGATAAGTTAAATGCTGTATTAGCTAATCAGACCAGATTAAAGTACTTCATCTAGCCTTCTAAAAGTCCATCCTGCAATAATACATCATGTTCTTTCTTTACTGTTAAAGATTATCCTCAAAAGGCTACTGTTACAACGGTTGACAAATTAGGCTTGTTTTTCTTTTCAAATTAACATGAAATCTTGATACAAAGATGAAAAAGGCAAAACACTCATATGAGTGACAGGACTTGCCTAAATTCTAAATGAAGTTTGATCTTACTTAAACTTATTGTCCAAACTACATCTAGTAATTATGAAAAATTAACACTTGTCTCATAATACCCTTCTTCCTGACCAACTCAGATTAGATTCCCTAGTTTCCAACATATCTGCTGTCTAATATTAGATTGCTATCAGAGTAGTCTTTTTTTTTTTTTTTTTTTTTTTGAGACTGGGTCTCGCTTTGTAGTTCAGGCTGGCCCTGAGCTCAGCCTCAAACTTACATCACAGCAATCCTCCTGCCTCTGCCTCCCGAATGCTGGGATTACAGGCGTGAGCCACCACACCTGCCACTATGGTATTTGGTGCTGATGGTTGCTAGGCTGAGTCTCCATGCCCAGTACTGTATGTGGTTACTGAGGATTGAACTCAGGTCCTTCCGTTTGCAAGATAGGTGCTGGAACCACTGAGCTAACTCCCCGGCCCTATCAGAATATTCTTAAGGAAAAAGAAAAGCACTGTCACAGAACAGCTTTGAATATTACAGATAAAAAACAAAGAGGACTGTTACCAATGTTCAAAAGTAAATTCCATGAAAGATTTTTAAAAACTAGTGTTACTTTTCTTTGCATGTAAATTGAGTTTCCTTTGTCTTTAGTTTCATTTCTCCTTTAAATGTCATGTACAATCTTAGTTTCCTCAGAACACTCAGATCTGGATGTCTCCCTAAAGTGCAATTTTTGAATACCAACTAGAGTTCTTCTAATTTTATAGTTTGAACTTAATCTGATTATTGTAAGCACTATAATAAGTATTATACATGTCATTTTCAACTTATTTTAATTTTAGATCTACATAAAGTGAAATAGGACAGTGTCCTTACGTCCTTTGTTTCTCTTTTCCTAACTTTAACATCTTTTATAGCCATAACTCGATTACCATGAACAGGAAATGAACAATGATAAATATTAAGTAAACTTCAGACTTTTTAAAAATTTGGTCCAATTACTAACAATGTTCTTTTTCTAGAATCCTACCCAGGACTCACATTGCATGTGATTACTTCTCAGTCTCCTCCAATCTGTAATAGTTTTGTTGTTGTTGTTGTTGTTGATACTAAGGATTGAACACAGGACTTTGCACCTGTGAGGCAGGTGTGGCATCACTGAGCTAAACTTGAATCTGTAATAGTTTTTCCTGGCAGATGCAAACTTAATAAAAATTTTCAGAAAAATAATGACATTATAACAAAAAAGAAAGGAAACAAATTTTATGTATATAGCGGGGTGGTAGGGTGGGTAGGGCTATGGGAAAAAATGAGAATTAAGTTGTGTCTTATACTGGTACAAATCCCCACTGTGGAGTGCAATCATGATGTGTATATGTAATGTACCAATAAAGATTTCAATTTAAAAAAAGTTTCAAAGTAAGCATCACTATTAATAAGACATATCAACACTGTGAACCTTCAGAGAGCACTGAAGAGTTTCTTTGTAGTTTTCTTGCCAAAAAATTAACTTCAGTCTAACCTTAAGATATCCTATCTGATGTAAAATTGAGGAACATTCTATAAAATAATTGATCAATATTCTTCCCAAGTATTGCTATTTAGTTTTTAAAAATGAAGAGTAGGGCCAAGGATTTAGCTCAATGGTTCTGGTGCCTAACTTGCAAGCACAAGGTCCTGAGTTTGATTCCCAGTAACCACATACAACAATGCTGGGCATGGGGACTCACACCCACCAGCAATCAGTACCATATACCACATTGCTGGGCATGGAGGCTCACGCCTGTAATCCCAGCACTCAGGAGGCAGAGGCAGGAGGATTGCTGAGTTTGAGACTGAGTTCAGGCCCAGCTTGAACTACAAAGCAAGACCCTGTCTAAAAAAAAACAAAGAAAGAAAGGAAAAAAATTAAGAATAATGATTCTCATAATGAGTCCACATAAGCAATAATAAGATACAAAAGTTTGGCTATTCTTTAATTTAATTTACAGGTGATTTCCCAGTTACCCATTGAACCAAATTCAAATTTCATTTGAAGATCCCATTTTCTACTAAGATGCTTTTTCTCATGATACTATTTCTCATGAGGTAACTATTTTAGTAAGCTAGCCTAGAAATTTAATAAATGTATTGATTTTCTAGGCTTCAACTTGACGTATCAGGAATATAGCCGTTTCTCTCATTCTCTTCTTCCATTATCTGATGGGTAACAGGAATTTTGCTCCCTTCATGGACTCTTTTAAAAAACATCTAATCCTTTCTTGCCCCACAATTACTCTGCTGCTATTAAACAATGATGCTGATTCTTGGCAATTTCTAAGTCTGCTATTCCCTTATCCCAAACCTGCTACTCTTTTGTGTTTTTAGGCTTTTGAGGCTTATTTTTTTAATGTTTAGTTTTAGAATACACTCACGGGCCTCTCATTTCAATTCTAAGTTCTGCATATTTTTCAGATTTTATGGAGACCCCACAGGTATATATAAAAATATCCTTTCCCTAGTTAAAACCACTACAAAAATGAGTCTACTTCAAGGGCTGAAGCCTGACATCTTTCCAAAGATGTGAGCTCAAACTTCAGGCATTCTGGGAAGTGGGGGCGAGAGAGGTAACAGGAATGGAACTTGAAGAAAGGACTCAGAACATAAACAAAGAGAAATGCTATAGGACAGAGCGATGAGATTGAAACAGTATGCCCCAGAGCAGTTATTCTGCTTCCTCTGTCCTTTATTAACTTCTGAAAGCCCACACAGCCTTCATTTGATAGAAGTTCTTAGGACAGGCGTTGACTGACTAATGTCAGTTTCTGTTTCAGATCAGTTTCTGTTCAACTTAGCTGACTGTAATAGATGCAGGCTTCTCAACTTCGTATTCCTTGTCCCCAGAATAAGCACGGCTGTTCTAAGGCTTTCCCAGGGTTATTATGGCTTGTCATGATAGAACAATGGAAGATAAATACTAACAAAGGCAAGTTTTAAAATGTACAATAATCATGTGAAATGTAAATAAAATGGGGCTCACTTTCTTATTATTGCTTTCTCCAAGAGATCCTCAGATTTGACTTATTTGAATTGTCCCGTACTTAATCTGCTCTAATCTCTTTTTCATTTTCTATTATCAAGGAGGCTTAGGTCTAGGAATTACGCAGTCAGATTTTTGAGGTTGCCTTTTCTTCCTCATTTCAACATAGAAGAAGCGAATGCTTGTGTGCTTTATCACTCCTGCTGATCCTGACTCTGTTTTTAAATAAATGTATCAAATGGTTTTAAATGAATTATGTAATCTTTTGATACTTGTTTCTTCTTTAAAAAGAAAATGATGTCTCTTTCTACAAACTGCTGTGAGAAGTAGTGAGATAGTATGTATATATTCTAGCAGACATTTAACACATGATGGTAACTATTCTGATCTTTCTCATCTTTCCTGCTGCTATCACATACCCAGCCATCAAATGTTACAGATGCACAACGGGAGGCGGACACTCAGAGCTGAGAACTGAGCCATATTTCTCTAACCAATCTTCTGCCGCTAATCCTTTTATATAGTAAGAGAGGGAAAGCAAGAAACTCAGAGAAACAAGTGGGTTCTAAATTGGAACTAGGAAGCTGGAGAAGTCTTAGAGACAAGAAACAACAGGATATTTTACTGGCTTTTTATTTAAAAAGAGACCAACAATCAGCATAACATACTAAATTTTAACAAAGCTTATCTAAATAAGTGTTTTTCTTGACTGGAATTCAGAAGAAAAGCATTTGCTTCCAATATTAAGATAAAATAAAAAGTAAAATATTTGCAATAAAATATGCCCCTCCTTTTTTGTTACATTCCTATGTATCTTCTATTTAAAATATTAAATCTATGTAACATTTAGTTTAAATTGGTATCAAAATTGTTCTTTATGAATGCTCATTATACTTACATTCTACCAAAACTACTAATAAATCCAAGATAGCTTCATACCTTCCAGACATAGCTCTTCTAAGAGTCACATGCAGGGCTCATCTCTTCAGCCAAGATCATTTTCTGTATTACTTTCTTTCTCACTAGACCTGAAATAGTATCATCCAGATATATTTTGCCCTCTCCTCTAGATTTTCTAAGTGACACAGGTAATAAACGAATTAGTAAGCGAAGCTACTGCACAATCTTTCTCTCCTTAAATGGACCACGTTTCCTTCAGTTAGCTGTTTGTAAAGTTGCTCACTGCTAATCTCTCACATGTTTCCATCCTCTAACAATGGGTTTGTTGTTTCACAACTTGGAAAATTAGCATGAACATCCCTATTACCCTAGTGGTTGTTGACTACAGTCATTTTCTAGGCAGCCAAATGAAGGCTACACAAAGCTGTCTTTGTTGAGAGGGAAAAAAAATCATTTCTCTGAAGCTTAAAGTGATACTAAAGTTGTTTTGTTCTACGCAGTGGGCTTGGCTCAGACACATGCATATGACAACAAACACTCTGTGAGGGATACAGAGGATGTGGAAAAAGGGATTGGTCCACTCAGTGCAGTAACAGAACTTAGTCATTCCTTCCTCTGTGTTTTAAATTTTGACATTAAAAAAAAATCTACCTAATCTCCTAAAGGAAAACAATTAATTTTCAAACCTCTGTTGTTGTTTTTTGTCCTTTTGAATTGTTCTGAAAATATATCAAGTAAGGTTTGATACTTGTTAATCAGACTCTAATAAAATTAGCTTAACAATGGATATGGCAAAAAGTAATACTGTAATGCAATGAATTTGCCTTTACAGAAAATGGTATTTTTATACTGTGCTTTGCTTTGCCAGGTTAAATAAAACAAGCAAAGAATGGCTATTTGATAATTTCTTCCAAAAAAGGTAGAGAAACATTTAAGTTTTCCCTTCTATATCAAACTCCTAATACCTAATTTCTAAAAATGGAAGACTTATAACTTTATAAAACATCTATAGTTTAAATATTTTAGGAAACCTTCTGTGCAATAAATTTAATGTAGTCACTGAGAAATGATCCAAGCCCAGGAACAAGATATAGATAGCGTGTATCTTATCAACATGAATGGATATAATTAAAAAGCAAAGCAAAATGAACTATAATCACTGAAAGCTAAAAGGCTGGTGTTTTTAAAAATTCATCTTTCAGAGCCATGATAACTGCTTCTCCTTCAACATCAGAAATTCATTACAGAGTTCAGTGATATTTCTACGAGCATATCATACTTTTGTACTTTTTCTATCCCTTTTGACATACTAATGAGGAAAGGAAAAATGGATGGCTAGCAATGGACTTCTCAAGCATGGAAAGGTCAGTAAAGTGACAGTGACCACTAAAAACTGTCACTTGTGTTTGCACTTGAGATTAAAATGTTTAGTACAGCACATATCAAAGATGAAGTCATCTCTCATAAAATAGGAGATCTGCTATTCTTATTCTCAAATACCAAATTTTATTAGCAATAAATAACTTCTTATAATCAAGTTAGGCTCAGAAAGAAATCAAGACAGCATCAAAACCAGCTTTACTCAAATTCACTGTCACTTTGGAATTCCTTCCAATAGCAATGAATTATTCTCTTTGTCTCAGTGTCTTGATAATTTTGGTGGCTGTTGTTATTTATACAATTTATTTCAAGTTTTTGGGAAACATATATGGCCTTACCTAGTTCCTAACAGTTGCCTTACTTATTGCCCACAGGGTATATCTAACTTCTTGGACAAGAACTTTAATGATGCTTTAGGAAAACCACAGAAATAATACTGCATTAAAGTTTTCCCCTGAAAAATCTACTAGTCACTTCATAAGTTCCTTAATTTTTAAATAAAAGAGCATGAAGACTACACTATAAGTTTAAAAGTTTAAGATTCTCTACTCATCTGTTCAGTCTATTCACATCATTTTAGATGCCTAATACTTGCCTGGCAACCTATTTCACTACCATGAGTCATCCGTTGTCCACTAACTCAAAATGGGACTCTGTTAGGTGCTGCTGATTTACAGTAAATGGCAACATTAGTTTCCATTCCTAACTTAATTGAATAAATAATCCTTGATGGTTTGTTTTGTTTTTGCAGCCATGTCAGAGTCAATACTGAAGAAGCACTTGACTCCACATATCTACAGAGCCAACAAAAATCAAGCAGATATTGTCTGTAACACTGACAAAAAGTTGCAGAATTTGCAATATATAAGAAGAAATCTGATTACTTTCTTTGGCTGTTTATCTCCCATGTTTTTAAGAGCATTAAGCATGTGATATACACCTAAAATAAATATTTGCTCAACAAGTGAATGGATGAATAACTGAACTATTTTGGAGAAAGAGTTGGTGCTTTCCAGAAAACCGTAAAGCAAGAACACTGCGAGGAAGACAGTAAACAGGGACTACGTGTAAAGGAAGAGAACAGCCACACCAGCATCAACTAGTTAGCCTTGTTTTTTGTATGACTCACAAAAATGAGATGAAAATGTCACAGCACAACAACCAGCCTCTCTTGCAACCTTATATCATTTTAGATCTGTTACTTAAAAACTTAAAATGAAGAATTAAATAACATGATAACATTTAAAT
>PVIR01007251.1:31991-62104 GCA_004026965.1 Petromus typicus
CTGGGTGTGGAGACTCACCCCAGCAGCAACCAGTACCACATACCACAGTGCCGGGCGTGGTGGCTCACGCCTGTCATCCCAGCACTCGGGAGGCAGAGGCAGGAGGATTGTGATGTGAGTTTGAGGCTGAGCTCAGGGCCAGCCTGAACCACAAAGCGAGACCCTGTCTCAAAAAACCTAAAAAAAAAAAAAAAAAAAAGAGGATTGTTTTTCCTTCTGTCTTCTCCTTGCCTCTTCCTACAGTATCTGTAATACAGTATTTGGACACAGGCTTAACATATTCTGATGTGGATGCTGTTAGGTAAAAAAATGTATGTATGTATATGTATTCAAAAAGGAGGAGCCAGGAATGGTGGCTCACGTCTGTAATCCCAGCACTTGGGAGACAGAGGCAGGAGGATTGCTGTGAGTTCGAGGTTCCCATGGGCTACACAGAAAGCTCAGGGCCTGACTGAACTACAAAGTGAGTATTTATCTTAAAAACAGAGAGAGAGAGAGAGAGAGAGAGAGAGAGAGAGAGAAATTAAAAAATTTTTTAAAAATTTGTATTTTGCAACAATCCAATCCAATCTTTTATTAAATGGTTGTGATTGTGGTAATGCTGAAAATAAGTGAGATGTGGCACTTCGATTTAGGAGAGAACATTGTAAAACAAAGATAATAGCAGTTAAAACTTTTTTGAGTATTTTAAATAATCTATGTGCAGTACTTCTTTTAGTACCTGGCTAATAGTGGCCCTATGAGAAATGTATTATTATTATTTCCAGTTTATAGATGAGAAATCTAAGATTAAGAAAGATGAGATTACTAGCTCAGGATCACACAGAAAATAATAGAATGTAGATTTGAACACAGGCTGACATTAGAAACTTCTGTGTTAGCAACCATCCTCTACTGCATTCCTAATGCTGAGAACATGAAAAGCAACATAAAGGAAAACACAGTGGACAAAGATTTATGAGCTTCAAAAGCATGTGTTCTACTCATATATATCTGGGGAAAATAATCCTGAATCACATTTATTAAATGTATGATTAAGTGAGAAATAATATTCTTGCCAATAGAACTATTAAAACTAAGACTTTCAGAGGTTTTAAAGACCAGAATAGTTATGAAAAGGATGAAAATGAAGTATTCTTTCTAAATACATGATTTCAAGATGAAAGGAAAATGCTAATTCTTAAAAGAGAAAATAACATAAAAACAATAATCTGAAAATTATATTAACTAGCTAAAAATTCCAGATTGTATCAACAAAATTAGAAAGTAAGAAATGCTCAAAGAAAGTTACACAACTGTCAAGGAGGGAAATAAAAGATATTTATGGTTGATCTAAAATTAAGACTTAAACTTCATGTATAAATTAAGCAAAATGGAAACAATGCATTCCTTTCCAACTGCATATGAAAAAAGTTTTCAAATTTTAAAGTTGGGGCCAGGAGTATACAGTAGCTCAGTGTTACCGGCTGTGCATACTCTGAGGTCTTAGGTTCAACTGCTAGCACCAGAGAAAAAATATTTGAAGTTAGAAATAAAAAAGAACTTAGAAATCAAAAGAAACAGCATGAAAGCATTTAAGAACATTCATATTACCAGTTATATGGTAAATATACTTTATTGAATTTATGCATTAAAAATCCCTCTGATATGATATTAAATGTATACAGTGAAATAAATATATTTAGAAAGTTAAAAATGATTTAGAGAAGGGTGAGAGATTTGATCCAATTTCATTTTTCTGAACATGGATAACCAGTTTGTTCTGTACTATCTTTTAAGGAGATTACATTTTCTCATACTATATTTCAGTTCTTTTGTCAAAGATTAGATGGCTAAAAGTTCATGGGGGTTGATCTCTGTCTTTTACGCTATTCCAGTGTCCTAAAAAGTCTATTTTTGTGCCAGTGCCATGCTGATTTTTCCAAACGCTCAGAGCTCTTATTTTATTTTTTGGTTCTTTGAGACAGGGTCTAAAAGTGTAACCCAGGCTGGCCTGGAACTCCCAGCAGTCCTCTTCTCCTGGTCTCACAGGTGTCTGCCACCATGCCCTGCTCCTAGGCTGGCCTTGAACTCCCAGAAGTCCTTGTCTCCCAGTCTCACAGGTGTCTGCCACCATGCCCAGCTCTTTTTGCTTAGGATGGCTTTGCCTATGCTGGGTCTCTTCTGGTTCCACATAAATTTTAGGTTGTTTTTTTTCCCTAGATCTGTATCTCTCACTCTGAACTAAAATCGAATCATAATGGATCAAAGACCTAATACTAAAACAAACATTGAAACCACTGAGAAAAAATATAGTGAAAACACAGGCATATGCAAGAACTTCCTGAATAGAGCGTCAACAGCACAAGAACTAATACTCAAAATTTAACTATATTAAATTGAAAAGCTTCAGTTCAGCAAAGGGATCAAAAGAGTGAAGAGAGAATCTATAGAAAGGGAAAAATTTTGCCAGTTACTCTCTCAATAGACAGCTAATATTTATATAAAGAACTAGACCCCAAAACCAAATAATAAAATCAAAAAGCAGGCAAATGAAATGAATAGATACTTCACAAAAGAAGTACAAATGGCTAATATATGAAAAATGTACAGGAGAAGATATAAAGCAAAAGACTTTTCTAATATCAAATAATATATGCCTTACTCAACAAAAGAATTTAGACTTACTTGAAAGAAGGCAGATACATTTAAAAAAATGTTTTAGAATGCTAGTCTGTACATTTATTTATGTGAATAATGGAGGAATGAAAATAGGAAGACAGTCTTGATGAACTGCATTTTGAATTCCACTGCCCAGAGTTCCCTGACAATTAAATGCACCTCTAAGAAAAGTTATCTTAACAAAGTTGGTTCCCATGTGGATATACCCTGTTCGACATTTTTATACCACTTTAGTCTTTACCAGCTGCTTTCACATTCTTATCACTTTCAATACTACAACAAACTGGAAGGAATAATGACAGTAGTACAAGAACAAAACTGAAAGTACTGGAAGCAAGTAAATGAACATGACTCAAGGAGGGAAATTCCTACTGCCATCTGTTGGTATATAAAATGCCCTTTCCATACCAAAACAGAATCTCCTTCAGGTTCAGGATTTCTACTCCCTTCACGAGTAGAAGCAGGAATCAAGGCTGAAGCAGGAGTAACAGCAGCAATAAAGAAACATGAATGTAGGGGCTGGGGAGTTAGCTCAGTGGTTCCGGTGCCTGTCTCGCAAGCGCAAGGACCCGGGTTCGATTCCCCGGTAACCACATAACAATACTGGGTGTGGAGACTCACACCCAGCAGCAACCAGTACCACATACCACAGTGCCGGGCATGGTGGCTCACGCCTGTAATCCCAGAACTCGGGAGGCAGAGGCAGGAGGATTGTGATATGAGTTTGAGGCTGAGCTCAGGGCCAGCCTGAACCACAAAGCGAGACCCTGTCTCAAAAAAAAAAAAAAGAAACATGAATATCAAAGTCATGGCTATAATCTTGGCTGTGATAGTCTCTGCCACAACTGTTCAAGGTATGCTGCACTTTTTCCGTCTATAAGTTCCTTATGGAATATTTAAAATGTTTTTTCTTCCACTTTTATCCTGAAATATATGGAAAATTTTCATTTAACCTCCCATATTAGAAGTTATAGCTTTGGTAAAAAATGTAGGAAGACATTAGACATGAGATATTACTAAAACCAGAGATGATAAACTAAGAGATTTTAATTTGGATTCGACTTAGCAACAGCTTTAAATATCTGTCAAGAAGACCTTTAGCAGATTATAACTATTAAACATAAAAGAGATTTTTAAAAAGGCAAGAGGTAAATAATTCACTTTTAATAATGGTCTTCATGTCTCCTGTTATTTTGCAGTTAGCAGTTCATGAATTTAAAGAGAAAATCATCAACATACAACTTAAACTCTCTTACCAATAACAATGGTATCAAGTACGATTTGACAAATTACTAAATCCTTAATTCATTTCACATTTGTCATCAGGACCATAAAATATAGCCATCTGTCCCCATCAGATGTATTATTAACCAATGATGTGATCTGTTGTTCTAGGTATGCCCATGTTCAAAAGGGAACGATGTCGATGCATTGGTCCTGGACTGAAAGCTGTAAAAGTGGAAGATATAGAGAAAGCTTCTGTAATGTACCCAAGTAATAGCTGTGACAAAACTGAAGTGATGTAAGTAGTAGACTTGCTGAATAGGACAACTGTGGCAGCTTGTTTGTTGTGTTCAGGTGTTCCCATTCAAAGCTTAAGATTCACTTTTATCTTAACAGTATTACCCTGAAAGCACATAAAGGAAAACGATGCCTGAGTCCCACATCAAAACAAGCAAGCCTTATAATCAAGGTAGGTTATTCAGTTACTTCTATGTTATAATATGTTTTATTCAAAACAGATCTTTTGAAAAGCCAGACAACTGAAGAAAGATTCTGCTATGATCTTGTGTGAGGCATTCAGTTAAGGGGCCTTTGGTTGCGACAGTATCTTTTTCCTACAATATGTTTTTATATACCAACTCTTAATTAGTGAGACAAAAAGAATAATTGTCCAATAAATAAAACTCTCATTTTCTCATTACAGCATATTGAAAGAAAGAATTCTTTAAAACACCAAAACATATGAAGTCCTGGAAAAGATGACTTGAAAAGATGATTTTAAAACAAGTTTAACTAGAACTACTGAAATGATAAGAATTTTGCAATAGGAAAATGACTTTTTCTTGCCTGTTATAATATATGTTTGTGATTTCTGTGTTACAGACCCTCATAGGAGGTTTTTTTTCCTCTAGGAAGTTTAATACTTGTAACTATGAAAACAGTTCTCTCTCTCTCTAAAAGTAATCTCTCCATATTTGAGCGATATTCCATATTATCTGTATCTATAAAAGATACTGAGAGAGTCAAGCTCTTATGAATAAAAAGAATGCATATGGGTAGTAAAACATTTGTCAAATAATTTTTTATTAAAATGCATTTCCCCAAATTTAATGTAGCATATAAGTACTGAGACAAAAGTTCTTATGTATCATTGTCTTATAAAAGATTAATTCATGAAATGTACTGTGAAAAAGTATAAGCTACCAGAAATTGTTAAGAGCACAAGTATTTTACTATTTGAATTAGCACTGGCCTTTTGATTTTTTGAACCTTTTTTGAGCTATTTTAAAGCAATTAGAATATATATGTTTACTATACATTTTGGCTTGATCTGTTCTTATAAATAACAATTTTATACATATTTGCAATATAAAATGTTGAAAAATGCAAATCTGGTGATCATTTTTACTTCTTGTGACTTTTTAAAAACCAAAATACATAATCTATCAATTTCATTAATTTTTAATTAGTATGCCTCAATACATAAGGAATACATTCATCACGCAAAGTTGATACATATATAGGTCACATCTTAATCTTTTTTACTGTCCCTTTTCCTCAACTCACACTCCTCTCCATCCATCCCTACTTCTTGTCATCTGCAGAAGGTCTACCTACCTGTTTCCTATAATCCCTTATTGTGCTCTTTAAATTAGTTATGCTTATACTATAAAATTCAGATATAAAGGTGGCTTTCTTTGAAAAATTATTTCCCTAATAAGCTGCCCTATTTTTTCTTAAAAGAGAAATAACCATATGCTTTCTGGGATATTTGAGACACATTTAACAATCTCACCTTACAGTTCAGAAGGTTCCCGTCATCATGCACAACTGTTGGATTAGTCTTTTATTCCAAATACCTTTCTTACTTAGAACAAATATCTTATTATGTGAAACATGCCAAAAGGAGGAAAATCCAGCAGCCAGAACAAAGACTCAGCCAAGCTGATCTCATTTTAGTTACTTTTACCATCCTGAGACAAAATATCTGATACTCAAAGTTAAATGAGAAAATTTCATTGTAGCTCGGAGTTTGTAGATGTTTGAGTTCAATGTTAGGCATCTCCAAGGTAGAGTGGCATAGCAGAAAGGCATCACAGCTCACTGAGGGGCAGTGGGCAGCACAACATTAGGCAGCAAGCAGTGAGGTAGTGAAGCAGCAAGCAACAATGGCAGCCCTCTTTCTGTCCTTTATGTTTTATCTAGACTACATTCTCTTAAGGCAGGTATCACTTACATCGAGGGTGGGCCTTCCCATTACTCACATCCAGAACTCTGCCAAGCCAATCAGAACACTAACTTAGTAATCATACACCCGTGATCCCAGCATCATACGCTTAATCCCAGCATCACAAGCCCTAGATCCAGCCACCTCCAACAAGCCCCAAGTATGATCAAAGGAGGCTTTGTTGGGGGGGGGGGGACATCTAGATGCAAGCCATAACACAACCCTAGACTTTGAACTCCAGCTAGCATAACAAAGATGCTATCAGCAAGAAAATTACTGAAAGGGCCGGGGAGTTAGCTCAGTGGTTCTGGTGCCTGTCTTGCAAGCACAAAGGACCCGGGTTCAATCCCCGGTAACCACATACCACACTGGGCATGGAGACTCAAGCCCAGCAGCAACCACATACCACAGTGCCAGGCATAATGGCTCACGCCTGTAATCCCAACACTTGGGAGGCAGAGGCAGGAGGATTGCTGTGATGTGAGTTTGAGGCTGAGCTCAGGGCCAGCCTGAACTACAAAGTGAGACCCTGTCTCAAAAAACCTAAAAAAAACAAAAAAATTACTGAAAGTAGCAGCAGCTACCACCACTATCACCTTATAACAGTGTCTTCCTAGCACCTGTTTGGTAGCATGACTTGTGACTACTCTTTTCTAACACTCAGCTTCCTTAGTCCCTGTCCCTCTCCAAGCCTGTTTCCGCCATTTCCAAGCAGATTCTTCAACTACTACACCAAGTAAATTCTTTTTCTCCTTTAGCTATCAAGAGTTGGTTTCTTTGAATGTACAATAATAAAAACCTTTACATAGATATAGAACTTTTAAAGTCATGTTAAACCTGCAGTCCACAGCCACTTACCCTTTTTAAATGTTATGATAATAAATGTAAAAAAAGTTTTGTTGCTTATATACATTAACCATATTATATATTTTATATGAGGCCCAAGACAATTCTTGTTCATTCAGTGCTGTCCAGACAAGCCAAGAGGTTAGATATAACTACTAGTCATCTCTACATTTGAAAAATGAATATATGTGTTATAGAATTATAATCAGCTATACCTCTATTAATAAAGTAAATCCATATTATATAAATTCTTATATAACTTCCCGGGTTGTTTGAAGAAGCGAATCTGTCCATTTACAATGAGCTTTGAAAAATATCTTCAAAATAAAATTTTGCTGAGTCAAAGCTGCATATGAATTCAGTATTTAAAAAATATATATTATGTATTACAAACCAGTGTATTACTACTGAGAAAAGAACATATTTCTTCATTGCAAAACAAACACATGAAAGCCAAATACACTTGAGCCCAGGTCTGTTCCACAGCAGTATCTCTGCGCAGACTATTCTCTCTCAGCATTTCTTCATCATTAGGTCTTTAGGAGGGCCCTGAATGGCATCTTCTCCAAGCCGCTAAGAAAGCATCGTTTCAATCTTCACTAGATTAGGGTTCTATTTGTCTTCATAATATTCTCTACTTTTTCATTACACTCTCTTTGTAAATGTGACTAAAAATTATTCTTGTGTGTAAGTACTTGACCTTGTGAAAATATAAACAGTACAAAAGACACTGGTCCTAACCCATAGTACAGTTCCTCACACATATCAAACCCTACTGAATAGTACTAAAAAACAAGAGAAAGGAATTTTAAGCCTATAAGTTGCATGAAGGGAAACAGAGTGGTAAAAACTAAAGAAAGTACAGGGTGATTTTCAGGATAATAATTAGATTTGTTCAGCTGGAGCGAAGGATGAAAGGCCACAAATGTCTAGCTAAACAACTCTGTACAAAACAAGAATTCAAAGGCTAGCCTGGATTACACAGTGAGTTCAAGGACAGTCTGAACTACAAAGTGAGATCCTGTCTCAAAAAAATATTCATTAAACATTCATCAATGTACAAGTTGTTCATTCATCAATGTACAAGTTGTTCCAAATTATTCTAGGAGGTTGACTCTCATGTGAAAGACTAAAGGGGAAAATTAAAATGATGTTGCATAGCATTGGTCTTGCTTTTCAAATTTCATGTCTTTCTCATATCACTTTTATAATTTTCACTGTTTATTAGTGTTCATTAATATTTTTATATAGTTTTTATATTTAATTTGTATTTACATGACAAATAAACATACTACTGTGAGATCAATATTACATTCTATAGAAATAAAATGTAATGATAAAATGAAATCACAGAAAAATATTAAATTCCAACTAGAAAGAACTGTATGCCAAAGATTCTAAGCCTCAGCTTTTCTCTGCATTTGCTAAAAGGGAGAAGAACACAGTTGATGAGATATCTGAAAGCTATATTAATACTAAATTGAGACTCCTGGCTTCAATCTGAGCAAGTGAAGTTAAGAAGGGTTAATTCACTGATATTAAATAACATTATCAATAGACCAAATACTATTGTCCCAAAATTATTTTTTGGGGGAGGTAATGGGAATAAAGCTCAGAGTTTCATACTTGCCAGGCAGGTACTGTACTGCTGAGCTACATTCCTGGACCTACTGGTCCATACTTTGAGAAACATTTGTGTGAAAAGTAATAAGGACTAGGTCTACAGTAAATTAAATAGAATCACTATATGACCCATTAATGCTATGTAAGGAACAGGGGAAAGGAACATACTTTGCAGTTTACCTCTAGTCTCCTGTGAGTCCAGCAGCACAAGGTGAAATAATAAAGACGCAGAAATGAGACTTAGAGAAGAAGCTGAGGTTGGGCCTGATCCATGCTGCTCTGGGTACCCAAACGGCAGACCTGAGCTTGCCATACCTTTTATTCAATACATTGGGAGCAAGCAATAAGACAGGTCACTTAGAGGGCAGTAGTTTCAGTACATCAGGAGTAACAAATGCAACAGGTCATTCAGAGGACAGCATATTCTGTACATCAGAATAGTAAGAAGTTACATAGATGAAGGTCCCAGTGTAGTTCTGCCCTGGAACATCACAGCATGTAGGACCACTGGGGTCTTTGTTGTTCTCAGAGATGAAGATAAAGAGCAAGTCCTCCGCTCTGGATATGTCATAGCTGGTCTTCAGGCAGGAAAGCTTGGCCCAGGCATAGTCCCAATTGTCCAATTAATTTTCCCAAATAGGATTACTCCCAACAATACTACTCTTAGGTGTACACACAAATGAACTCTAACAATCATTCAACAAAAACTTACATACAAATGTTCACAGCAACACCAAAAGTGAGAAACAGCATAAATAGCCATCACAGATGAATGGATAAACAAAATATGATGCATATACACAACACAATATTATTCAACCATAAAAGTACTAACAAATGCCATAATATAGGTAAGCCTTGAAAACATAGGTAAAAGAATCCACACGCAAAAGATCATCTAAGATATATTATGCAATATCTAGAATGGTAGATTCTTAAAAATAGAAA
Source organism: Petromus typicus (assembly GCA_004026965.1). NCBI lineage: Eukaryota > Metazoa > Chordata > Mammalia > Rodentia > Petromuridae > Petromus > Petromus typicus. Next base: position 41,521 of record PVIR01007251.1, read on the forward strand.
ATAGATTAGTGATTGGCAGGTACTCCAAGGAAAGTTCAATGCAGAATAATTGCATAATGAGAATGAAGTTTCCATTTGAGATAGTTTTCTGGTAATAGTTGTATAACATTGTGAATGTACTTAATGCCACCTAGTCATATACTTTTAAATAGCTAAAGTGGCTAATATTAATGTTAGGTATATTTTATCACAAAAAAATAAGGGCTAAACCAGGGTGGGTGGCAATAGTGAAAATAGAAGTAAAATAAGAAATGGTAGATTTTGTAATAGATTAGATGTGAAAGTTGAAGCTGAAGAAAAGAATAGAGGAAAATGCTAAGAGTTTGAATCTAGACTAAAAGCAGATACAGGAATCAAGGGTGGGGGAAGCTGATGTTTTGAAGTGTAAAAGAACAGTGCTTCTCACCACAGGAATAGGAAGATCAAGGAAAGAAATATTTCAGTGGAGAAGACTAAAAATTAGATTTTAAATATTTGGAACTTGAGATATCAATGATCTGAAATGCTCTTTTGTCCAATTCTTACTCCATTTCTAAGACTCAGCTCAAAAGTTATCCTTTATAGTCCTTTCTTGAGTCATTCCACACATACATTTTAGAACTTATCATCTTCTTCTTGATTAATCCATTGTTTGTATATTTTGTTACTTGTAAAACATAATTGTTATTAACTATTATGTCTTCCCTTTCTAGAAGGAATACTTATTTCAGCAATCATAGGATCTTGCTACTGGTGGTCTCTGAGCTTCAGTGGCAGGCCTTTAGAAAAAGCATGGGGGGGTTATACTGGGAATTGAACCTACAGCCTCCACATGAGTTACATTCCTATCCATTTTAATTTTTTAAATTTTGAGACATGGTCTCATGTCAATAAACTGCCCAGTCTGGACTTGAATTTGCAATCTTTCTGTTTCAGCTTCTCAGAGTGCCCTAATTACAGGTGTATATCACCACACCCAGTTAGAAAATGTTTATGCTACAATACTTGTTTTTTTAAGGTCTGAAAGCACTATTATTTACCTATACTCTGGTAGCATCCATTGTACAGTACCTTGACATTGGTCAATATCTAGGACTCTTGGTACTCAGAGCAAAAAGTTTTCAACAAATTTTGCATGAAGTAGTCTTCTAGTTATATAGTATGTCATCTTTTCTAGTTGGCACGTTATATTGAATAAGGTTCTCAGAACACTTATAAGTACTTGGAATACTTGTAATTATCTAGTTGATAGTAGTGATAGACTTATGCATAATTTACATTTTTTCATTAATTTCTTTTATCATTACTATTCTTTGGATTCTAAATGTTCCTCAAATGTCCATTTACTGAAGGCTTGGTCCTCAGTCTGTGGCACTATTGTGAGGTGGTAGGACCTTTTGGTGGTGGGGTCTAACGGAAAAGCTAGGTCATTAGCAGCATGTTCTTGAAAGGGATATACAGACCCTCCCTTCTTCTATTACTTCCTGGCTACTATGAAATTAACAGGACTCCTCTATTAAGCAACTCCCACCATGACATACTGTGTAGGTTAAAAGCAGCGAAGTCAAGAGGCGATAAACTGAGACCTCTCTGGACACTGAGCCAAAATAAACATTTCTTCTTATTATCTTAGGTGTCTTGTTATAATAATAAAAAACCTATAGATATTTTTGTCTGTTTCTTTTGCATTAAAGGTCCTATTATAAATACCATATCATAAAAAATGCTTTATGATAACTCAGATGTTCAGTACATGACGATGACAGAACTGAATGAACCCAGGGAAGCTATTCTGTGCTCTATGTATGATATACTCCTCCCTGAGGTAACTTCAAGAAACGCACAGTCATAATTATTTTTGTAAGATTTTTATCTTTTTTACTTTTATTCTCTCACAAGTTTTCCAGACGATACATGACATGTAATATTGCAACAAACAAAATACAGAAGTAGATATGAGAATCTAGCTGCCTTTATCAAGCCACACATTAAATTTGCAAAGATGCAAAACAAATGTCTCCTATTACCAATTTTTGCTTTTAAAATATAGATATATCATATCTAATGGGTTTACCATTAGATTTCAGCAACACTGCTCTTTATCTTGCCTCTTTCTGAAACCTAATAGCTTTCTACCAGATATCCTAAACATTCCCTTGTTCACTCCTTTGATCCTGCCTCTAAACCTCTCTGAGTAAAACATTCATCAAAGTCTTTTTAAAAATCACAGCTGCAAATATTGTATTTCTTTACAACTTCCTGTCTAATACACACATCTGTTGTTCCTGGCCAGGCCAACTGAGCAAGATAAATTGCTTCTTTTTTAAGATGACCAACTATCCTGATTTGTCTCAGGATTTTTGAAGTTGCAGATTTCATCAATAGAGGCTAAAGACAAAAGTAACTTAAGAGGCGGTAATATCATTGTGCTAAGGAAGATCTAGAATGTGTAGATGCAAATTTTACTATGGTATCTCATTTTAGTTTACTATAAATATCAGACCTCATAAAATGGTTCCTAACATTAAAGTTGATAAAATAGCATATGTTAACACAAAAGAATTTATACAACAAATACAAGTTTTATGGTATTATTTTTAAGATGAAAATTGTAATTCAAGCAGCTTACACAGACAGTTAATATGAAATCCACATTCTGTATTAATAACTATGCACATCTTGAGATCTTCTGAACTGAAATTTGTGGATACATCTTAATCCCATAGTCTTCGTGTTCTGCAGAAGAACAGAGGAAAGCAGAGGAGAGAAAAGGAGAAAGGAAAAGAAGGCAGGCAGCAGAAAGGGAGAGGGAAGAGGGACTAGGAAAATACATTCCCAGTTCTTACTCTACTCTGCCTACCCTCTGCCTTTATCTTCCACTATTAAACTGATTTTCTTGGTCATAGTCTTTCCAGCTCTCTTCCTTCATTTCTTTGGTTTTAGTGGCATGCTGATTTACACCACTCAACTTGTTAAGCCAAAATATTACAATATAAGTCTTGGAAACACCCTAATATTTTTTTTCAGTGATTTTTCTTTTTTATCTTTATTGGTACATTGTATACAGGCATCATGATTGCACTCCATAACGGGGATTTGTACCAGTATAAGACACAACTTAATTCTCATTTTTTCCCATAGCCCTACCCACGCTACCACCCCCCCATATACATAAAATTTGTTTCCTTACTTTTTTGTTATAATCTCATTATTTTTCCCCCTTCACCCTATTTCACTTTGAGTATTTTCTATTTCACAATATATAACCTACAATTCTAGGACTCATTTACATCTTTATTTTCTCATACCAGAGAAAAGATGCGATATGTACCTATCTGTGACCATTTATTTCACTTATGAGGATATCCTCAAGGTATGGTCATTTAAGCATAAATGGGAAACACCCTAATATTTAAATGTGATATGGCTCAGAGCGTGCTGAGATAATTCTGACACCATTTTTGTGGTTCCTTTCCAAAGGAGGAAGCCAGTTTCTGATACATGCTACTTCTCTGAAACAAGGACTTTGTAGTAAATTAATTTTTAATAGACTTCAGGTATACAGATTGATGCTCATTTTCACTGATTTTGCATACACTGTCATCTCGGATCCATGCACTCATACTTCTAAATTTTTCATATAATGAGGACACATGAACTCTTCACTGAGACCAAGAAATTAATAGTAAAAGTAGCTTAAAATATAGATATGTATTTCTTCTCTATCCTCATTCTCTTGCATCTTCCAACTCCAAGAAAAACAATATTTTGAATTTTCAGTTTTTTAACACTGTGATAAAATACACATAAAATTTGCTCTCTAAACAATTTTTAAATATAATTCAGTGTACTGAGGACATTCACCTGGTGGTGCAAGTACTCTTTTCTCTTTAAAAAAAAGTTTTGTTTTGTCATTAAACACACAAAGCAGTTTTAACTTTAGTTTTGTTGAATTTTATTACAAGGATAATTATGAGGTAATCTCAACATTAATTTACTTATTATTTTAGAGAAATTCCCCTACATTTTTGTGTAAACAACCCTGCTTATCTTTTATGTTTTATTCATAAATATTTTGCTTTAAGTATTGTTGCTATTATAAATTTCTTCTTCAATAACATTTTAAAATACTTGCTATGGCATAGAAAATAAAGTGCACTGATCTAGCCACCTATTTAACAAATTCTGCTACTGCTTCTAAAACTTGTTGTGGGGTGTTCTTTACAATTTTATCATGCTCCAGATTTTATTTCTTCCTTTTCAATTCCTACGGTTTCAGTTTCTCTTTCTGTTGTATTGTTCAGGCTAGGACCTGCAAAGGGACAATGGGGGCATCCTTGGCTTAGTCACTGTATGCTTTTATTTATCATAGGAAATCCAGGTTACCAATGTAAGTCCTTTCTTGGTAGCAAATGCTACCTGATTCCAGTTCTCAGTTCTACCATGAGTCCGGCTTGCAGTTTATGCCTAACAGACACATCTGCCCTCAGTTATAAGTGCATTATCCAGAAAGAGCACATTGTTCATTGCACCTAGGAGATACGCTGAAACTTAAAGATGGGTATATTTCTGAAATTTTGACCAGTAGAAAAAAGCCATTAAATTTGTTCTAAAGCTATTGTCAAGTTCAGCATAGTCTGAAAGTAATGGGATAAGTATTATAATGTGCATCTGAAGATAAGAAAACTGAAGTACAGCCAAACCTATTTGTCCAAGATCATAAAAAGAAGATAGATCTACACACTGTATGTGTGAATTGTCAAGCCATGACATCATCCCTGGAAATGTGAGGGAGAAAAAAACACTGCATAGTCTAGATGTATCCAAACAGAAGCTATTGTCAGCATTTTCAAGCATGATGATTATGAAAGTCTGTTACTCAGTTTATCAGCACTCACTGTCAGGATGGATGTGAATGTTGAGACACATGGGTAATTTGAAAGAATATAATCAGTATACCAAATACGTCCAGCTAAGGGAATACTTTGAAAGCTCAAAGTCAAAATTATGAAGTTCCTCTTTGACTAAATTCCCACACATTCCAAAAGTAGCCTACACCAGCTGAGGGGATTTCCAGTTTCCAGAAAGTGCTGAAGTCCTCCTGCTCTCCTTAGGAAATTTCTTCTAAGTACACTAGTTTCTCAGAAAGCACTTTTTCTGAGTTTATCTTCAGAAGCCCGGGAGGGCAGACTTTGGTTCTGTTTTGTTTCTTGGCCTTGTGCCACAGACACTTAAACTAATGGCAGTTGAAACTGAAACTAGATTGGATATTTCCTTAACTTTCATTTTCTTTCAAAACTAGATTCAGATAAGTGAATACTGGGAAAGTGAATATATCAACAGCCTTGTAATAACTGAATAAAAACTTAAGAAGTTATTTAGATTTTTACTCAACTCATGTAGGATTCTCTATGGGTGAAACATTATAGTAGGTTTAACATATAGATAGATAGATAGATAGATAGATATAGATAGATAGATATACAGATATAGATATATAATTTTTATTTATTTTCCACATTGATACAGTTTCTCCCCTGAGCAGACTGCTCTCATTCAAAAGGACAGGAGAACTGTTTGATTTTATTCTGGCAATGTACTAATTACTAATTCAATTTTCTAGGTTCTGTTAATTTAGTTCTCTAAAAGTTCATAGACAATAATAAGAACAAGCTAAGTTCTCATTCTTCTAAGACAAGGCATAGCTGTATATGCAATATACCATGAAAATTCTGTCCCCTATTCATTCAATGCATAATTAAGATACTGACAAGAAGTAATTAAGAAGTGCTGTATATTTTCCCCAGAGTCCCTGAGATGAAGATTCTGACCTAAAGCTAGCTGAAAATATCTGTAAAAGCTTCTATAGAAATTATAATTTTAAGTAAAACTTGGTTCCTAGGACTAAGAAAAATAATACCCATGTCTCATGTTGAAATCTGTTGAGCCAATGTAACTTATTTTTGAAGAAGTACAACTCTTACTTATGCTGCTACTTTTTAAAAACTTTTTTTTTTGTTATTTGAAACAGAGTCTTAGGCTGGCCTTGAACTTATAGCAATTCTTCTGGCTCAACCTCCAAAGTGCTGGGCTTCAAGTGAGTGTCATCCATCCACCATCCACCCATCCATCCAATTATTTATTGAATTTTTCCAGTGTTCCAGGTAATATTCTCATTGCTTTGGATAAAAATCCATTCTCACCTAGTGTTTATAGTCTATTGGGGAGACAAATTAAGCAAATAAATAAACCAAACAAATATCCAATAGTAAGAAATGTCAGGTTTCAATGACAATTAAAACAGGGTCATGAGTGCTTCAGATTGTGAAAGAAGAAAATATACAATTTAACTAAAACCTAAATGTCTGTAAGGAAACATCTATGCAAAGAACAGGGAGGAAAGGATTCTAAATGAAACTACTATGTAACTGTCACTGTGACTGTAGCGCAATGATAGTTTAATGTGGGATGAGACTAGACATATAGGAAGCAGCAGAACCACAGAGAATTTAGTAAAATGGGTTAATTAAAATTTTATATTTTACTCTAAATATAGTGAAAGTTGTTGGAAAAATCTTAAGCAGAGGGTGACATGATCACTTCTGTTCTACTGCTAAACATGGACCCAAGAAAAATCTTACATCCTTGCCCCTTTTAAAATTAAAAAACAATTTTGCAGTAAGGTTTCTCTAAGTCACTAACTTGGCTCAAACTGAGCTTGAGCCTGCAATCTCCCTAGAGTGCTGGGATTACACATACTCAGTGGTATTTTTCATTTCAGTATAAAACTTAGCATAAGATAGATCTACTTTAAATTTTTTTTAGGTGCTTAGTTCCTTTTTTTAAAAAAGTTACACATCTTTATGAGGCATATTTTGGCAATTTGATTATGTGTATACAATGTTTATTAATCAATCATGGTAATAAACATTCTCATTTCTTCAATCATTAATCACTTTTATGTTTGGGAATTTTGTATTCTTTTCAAGTAATTTTGAAATATATCATGTATTGTGTTAATTACTGTGCTGATGAAGAACCAGGAGTAACTCCTTCACTCTGTTTCTGGTACCCTACTGAAATTATTTCTGCTACTATCTTTCCTTTGCCAGTCTCCACTGATCAATATTCCATTTAATTCTTCTTCAAGGCTGGCTTATCAATTTCCACAAATGAGTGAGAATATGTGATAGTTGTCTGTGTCTGGTTTGGTTCACTTACTGTAATGATCTTCAGTTCCACTCAGAATTTTCCTAGGTTTGAAACGTGAACTGCCTAATTATACTGCAGGGTTATGCCTGCATTTGGACCAGTCTCTCATTCTAGATCTCTTGCTATCACTCACTTATAAAGAACACAACCAATGATCATATAGTACTATATCCTTTGGATACTATTAAATTCTAATTATCAGGGCCAATACTTGTTCCCCTACAAAAGATATCATCACACCTGCTACTGTTGCATTTTACTGTAACAATCAGGCAAGTACTACTAAGTGCTAAGAAACTATGTTTTGTCCCAGTTTATCATTCAGTTTAAACTATGATGAGTTCAGTTAACTTTGTCACTATCTCAACCACTGACACTTTTTTCCTTTGCTTTGCATAAGACTATCTTCTGGACCTGAACCCCATATTAAATCAACCCATTTCCTTCCTGTCTCCAGTTGTTCTGTCAAGCTCTGTTTCTACTCCTTTTAATGTTATACCTATTTTCAAATTTTTTCCTAAGAAAATACCCCCCCCTTACAATAATCCTCTTACAGCTATGACTCCTCACATCTCTGTAGATGTCATTTTATGTCACTTTCATTTAGGGATTCACTGTAATACATGAAACCTGTTTAATGCATCAGAAATTAGATATCCAAATAATGTTTTCTCTCAAAAAGTTCAATAAGAGGCTATTCATTTATTCTAAACATGTTATGAATAGCCAAATATAATAATATTATTATATTATTAATATATATATATTTATTCTAAATGTTATGAATAGCCAAAGAATGTACTGAATTCTTTGAAATCTAACAGTGCCATGTAGTATTTGATCAAGGGTCATTGCCCAGCTAAAATAGCTAACAATCGGTTTGCTGTCACCAAAAGTCAATTTTACATATAAAAAATAAAATAGTGCCCTACCTGGTAGTAGTAAAAATATTTTTAAAGCCAGACATGGTGTCATATACCTGTAATGCCAGCACTTGGGAGGTTAAGGCAGGAGGACTACTGTGAGCTTGAGGCTGGCCTTAGCTACACAGTGAGCTCAAAGGTCAACCTGAACTATACAGTGAAACTCTGTTTCAAAAAATATATTTAAAAAAACCCCTCAGCAATCACAAAAGCTTAAAACAAATACTAAGAAAATTCTTCATCACTACAATAAATGGATAGCAGCCAAAGATCATCAAATCTCATAGATCTATGAAATGAAAATCAGTACTACTTTCTTCATAGGGTTATTGTGAAAGGGGAAATGACAAAGTATAATTCAGCTGTAATCTATAGTAAATGCAAAGAAGATGGATGCAAAATATAACATTAAGATGTACTACTTAAAAAATGTTAGAAATTTGACAAAGATTAACAAGATTTTACAGGAACTGAAAGATAAAGTTTCGTTTAAAGATCATTATGCATGCAATAAAGTTCTGACTTTCAAAGAAACAGTTGAAGTTTTAGAAAGTGAAACTCACTCACTCTCTTTGACAAAAAGGGGGCAGAGGGAAATTCCATAATCTGGAAGCCACAATAAATACAAATAATACATTTGATTTTGCAACATGGGACTTCCCCAAACAATAGCCAGCAGGTTTTGCTGAGTCGATTATCACATTACCCAATCAGAGCTAGGGAGGGAAAGTACTTTTACATATAAATGCTGCATGCTAGTCCCATGCTTTCTAAGACACTCCTCAACTGCTGAGACGCATCTGAGTCTACCACAGAGGGGCCTCCAATCTCAGCACCATGAAGCACACCATTCTTATTTTCTGCCTCATCTTTCTAACTCTGAGTGGGATTCAAGGTAAGGAATATCAAGGAATATTTAATTGGTAAAATCAGAAATCATGAGTGAGTATAAATTTTAAATGTACTGATAATATATTTGCAAGTTTCATTGTGTGTCTATAAATTGAGGGAAATGATCATAGATTCTTTTTTGCTAATACTAATAAAGTCAGAAAAAAGGAGAATAAAAGCAAAAGGGAAAGATGAGTGAAGGAAGAGAGAAACAAAAAAGGGAGAAAATGTGAAGGAATAAAAGAGGCTAAGACAGATACTTTTTAACATAAGTAAGCTTAATTTTTACAAGTTACAATTCCCTTTTTACAGATAATCAACCATTTAATCAGTCAGACTCGTGTTATAATCAGATACTTTCCACCTCAGATGAAGTAACTGTGACAATATGAGGATATCAGTTCTATTAAATACTACCTCATCTGATCTAGTGCCTAAAAGGAAACACTGTTTTAAACTTCCCTGTTTCTCTCCTATAGGATTACCTCTTTCCAGAACTATACGCTGCACCTGCATCGAGATTAATACTCAACCTGTTAGTCCAAGGTCACTAGAGAAACTTGAAATTATTCCTGCAAGTCAATCTTGTCCACATGTTGAGATCATGTGAGTAAAATCTCATCTAATGATCTCTTCTCTAGTTATAATAATATATTAAATATGTGATGATAATCATAAAAGATCAGTTGAGGGGTTTGTGGTGACATAAGAACTAATGTATAGCAAAAGAAAATACATCAAGTAGAACTTAAATATCTGACTTAGAACAATGTATTCCATCTGTTTTGTTGACCAAACATTGTTTAAAATATTTTTTACTTCAATTTGTTTCCATAGTGCTACAATGAAAAAGAACAAGGAGAGGAAATGTCTGAATCCAGAATCTAAAGCCATCAAAAATTTATTGAAAGCAGTTAGAAAAGAAAGGTAAATTTTCTGTTGTTGGCTGAAGAGCTTTCCAGGAAATGGCAATCTTGTAAAGTTTGAAATATTGCATAGGCTTTGGGGTAGGCTTGTTGGCCTAAAAGTTGCTACCATACCTTTTCTCCCTCATTTACATATATATTGAGATGTCACTTTGTGTGGTATCTGAAGTTACCTGTCTATGATCATCTTATCATTTACTAATTTTATTATATGTCTTCAATCTTAAGGCAAGCTGTAACTATCTAAGAAAGATTGACAAATTCCTCGCAAGTCCTTTCTGTACAATAGAAAGGAGCCCTTAATTGACAATGTCTTCTTGTAGCAGCAGGAAGCTCATCAAACTCTTTACCTAAACCTGTTTGTGTTATGAACTCAATATATTAAGGAGAAGCCAAACTGAAGGTAGAGTCTGAGTATAATGCTTCTGTATTCCTTTTCTTTTCTTACAGGTCTAAAAGATCTTAAAACCAGAGAGAAGCAATATCACTGCAGGGCTGATGAGGATGGATCAAAGAAGCTGCTCTCCCACTACTGCCCTACAGAGTCTACGTCAAATCCTCACTGGCTCTGATGTGTAGTTCTAAAAGGTGACCAAGCAGTCACCAAATCAGCTGCTGGTAGTCTTGTGAAAATGTGGATGAGCTAATAATGGTGTTTCTAGTTTTATTAATACTAGTAATAGCTCTAATAACTAGTGTTAACTCTGGTACTATACTATAAGCTATGCCCAGGTGCTATCTTCTTAGCAAATGTGCCAAATTCTAGCACTGACATTGACACTTTCCTCACCTTGCCTATTTTCTAAGTGTTATTAAGGAATCTCTTACCTCTGGATTTATCAGAGTTCTCTGACTCTCAAGTAATTAAAAGATAAACAATCAGGGCAATAGTTTGTTCTTTTAGAAACAATGTTTACTTTATAGACTTCTCCTACCAAACTCCCAAGGATCTATATTCTTTAGTGGTTATATAATACAGGAAATTAAATATATATGAAAATGTATCTGTAAATAATACTTAATGAAAGAATGTACAAAGTAGAATAGTTCTAGATGTTTCTTACATTGTTTTAAATGTATATAATTACATGAATAATATATAATAATTATATTGAATGAATGAATATATGAATAATTATTCATATATCATGAATAATTATATGAATAATTAGAAAAATTTTTAAATCTAGATATGTTTTATATATTAAGTAAGACAAAACTGCTGGTTTTCAAAATAAAAATTATGTGTTGTCCTGGAAATATTAGCAATGATTATCTGTTGAGAGTATAATAAAGTAATTATAACTAAGATAAAGTGTCATGTAGGTCACTTGACGTCTTCTTTCTTAAGAAGTGTAGACTGGACAATCCTTGGCCTGAGTAAGTTAGAACAGATACCAGTAGTAGACAAACAATTTCAATTTAGTTCCGTAAAAGGCCTATCATAAAAGATTTCTATATGATTTCTAGTCTTTATCATCCAAGAAGGGTTTATACTTCCTGAAATATTATTGTATAAATATTTTTATGTCTACCCAAATCTTAATAAAGATGTCACAATAAAACAGATCTCTTAAGAGTGATAGGGCATAAAATATCTTGGTCTGATCTTCAAACTCCTGTAAGTGAAATTTTTTAATAAGCAAATTTTTGTGACCCATCTACACCAGAGTATTTTACAGCACTGATGGTGAATCTGTTAAAGCTTTCAATAACAGCCCACTGCAGCATACGTGACAGGTTTGCCACCACTGTGCTACAGTAATTTCAAATTCCAAATTATCTTAAAGTAATTTCCTTCTCTCCTAAACCTGTTTCTTCCCCCTATTCTACATCCTAATTTAATTGAACCAGCACTCACTCAGTTCCCCAAACCAGAAACCTATAAGTGATTCTATATTACCCACTTCCCATATCCAATTAGTTACTAAGGAGATATCTGTACTACATTTAATTGATAAATTGATAGCATCTAGAATACATGTAGATTTCCCATGGATTGAAAAACAAGACAACTAATTGAAATAGAAATGCAAACAGAAAATATTTTAAAAATTCACAGAAGCAAAAGACATAAACTTCAAATATGAAAAGAGGAAAAAATCTCATTTGCAATAAAGGAAATAAATATTCATATCACTATAGGATACAATTTAACACTAATACACTGGCAAGAAATTTTACTATGGTTAATACCAACTATCTGCAAGGATGCAGAGCAATGAGGATATCTTTCTACTATTAGTGAAAGAAAAATATTTATAACAACATTCAAAAATAGTTTAACGTTATCTTATAAAGTTTCACACACACATTTCCTATGTCTCAGTAATTCTAATGCTACACATATACAGTAAACATGTACACATGTATAGATAAATTCCTTTATCTGTGATAGGACAGTACAAGGACACCTTGGCAATCTTCTTTCAGTGTTTATAGTTAAAATAATCCTAGTGTCCGTTAAAGAAAAATTAGGGTATGTTTATTCAATGAAATATCACACAAGAGTGAAAATAAATGAGGTACAACTCTACATATCAACATGAGTGAATATCAGAAAAATCTTATACAAAAAAAGCATTTCATAGGAAAGTATATGAAACATAATTACATTTCTCTGAAGTTTTACGTGAGGCAAATCGAACATTTTATTTATCAAATCATATCATATAGGATATGGAGAAAACAAACCCAAAAGAGTAACTGACATACAATTCAGGACGATAATGGGTAGATGAAATGTATTCTTTAATCTGTACCTATACATTTTATTTATTTATTTATTTAGAGACAAGGTCTTGCTTTGCAGTTCAGACTGGCCCTAAACTCATTATGTAGCCCAGGCGAGCCTCAAACTCACAGCAATCCTCCTGCCTTTGCTTCCCAAGTGCTGGGATTATAAGCATAAACCGTCACACCCAGCGCTGTGATATGTGGTACCAGATATCAAACTTGGGGTTTAAACTTGCCAAGCAGACGCCAGAACCACTGAGCTAAATCCCTGGACCACATTCTATTTTTTAACATATGTTCTATATTAAAAAGGCAAAGCAGCCAGATTAGGTGGTGAATGACTGTAATCCAGTAGGAAGGCTGAGGCAGAAGGCTCACAGTTCAAGCTCAGCCTGAACAACTTAGACCCTAACTCAAAATTTTAAAAATCCAAAATCAAAAGGTCTTAAAGTGAGAGATTTACCTCAGTGGTACCATATCTGCTTCTCGAGTGCAAAATCCTGAGTTCTATTCTTCGTACTGGAAAAGTAAAATAGTCTATCCAAACTCAGTAAGTTTTAATGATAAATGTAATTAGCTCAAATAAAGAATAAAATTAAAAGAAAATAAAAAGGGCTGGGATATTGCTCAGGGTAAAGGGCCTGGGCTCAATCCTCAGCACAAAACAAAACAAAACAAAACAAAATTCCCCAGAAACTCCAGAATATTACCAATTATGATACATTTTCATTAATATCAAGATACTTCACATAGCAAAATGGAAAAATAATTATTACCTCTTGGTATAAAAACATACACATATACATTATACATATAATATAGTATATGATAATTACTATGGGAGTCATAATTGGAACAAAGAAATACTGTGCAATGGCAAAATCTCTCCTTTCTCCTTTCTCATGTTCCTTTTCTTCCTGACCTAAATCCACTGAAGCATGTGCCATTTCACCTGGCATCAAGAAAGCACAATCTTAAGAAATAAAAGCAGTACTGTATTGTTGAAATATTAAGAACTCAAATGCCTACTACTATGAATAAACATTCTAGAAATATGAAGTCATTTAAAATATATATAAACTATAGAGACACAAGGAAATGTTTATATAAAATATGATGTACTGTTCAACCACAACACTCAGTGTACAAATAGCTATTTGTGTGCACATACACAAGGATCTTTCATCCTCCTGAAAGGAGTCTATCCTCATTTCTCACCGTTCTTCACTATCACTGAACTAAATGCAGGGCATTTTCCATTCTATATACTAATTGGATCTTTACTATGTGTAGCACTAATTTACATTCAAATACAAGACCACCAAACTTTTTAATCACTATCAGCCTTCACTTTTGCCAAAGTACTTAGTTTCTGAAATTGAGCATACATTCTCATGTCACCTACTCAAAATACATTTCAAACACTGACTCATTCTTCCTTTCACATCTAATTCAAACAGCTATCTCACAGCTCACTGACCAAGGCTGCGGACGTCTCTGCACTTTCTCTTTGTACAATCTTTTAGAATAATATTTTCGATTACAGTCATACATATGCTACTTTCCCCACTAAACTGTGAGCTCTTTGAAGGCATAAATTATCATTTATATTTGTGTCCTCAAAGTCTAGAATCACAGTAAGAAAAGTCTGATGAATAGATTGAAATGAATAGCAAAGAGTAAATATATTTTAAAAATGTGGATTCTTTTCTTGGAGAGTTAAATAATTTTATAGTAAAACACTTAAGATAAATATGGCTATTTTAAAAATAAAAATTTCTCCCTGTTCAAAACCATTTTTACTCAGGATAGGCAGCAGCTTCTTAACAATTACAACCACAAGTCATCAGACTATAAACCCATTTGTCAAAGATCATAGAACAAAAATGATGTGTCACTGACAATTTTAGCTAAGCTGTCCTTGAAATGATGTCTTGACGTTCTTAAGATTATTTATTTACAAATATAACCCAGAGTTCAAAGTTTACCTTAGAAATATAAACCAAGAAGCCAAATAGTGAGAATGAGAAAGGAAGATTTTGTTCTTTGTGACCTGAGATGCACATAGGATATTAAATCCCAAATTATATTTTGCTTTACAGCTGGCTTACCATCTTATAATACTTTGAGTAGAAAGAATGAATTCCCAAGCAGGGAGAAAAGACCAAAAAAAGAAGAAGAAGAAAGAATGAATGAATCTAAACTGAATCTAAACTGGGGCTTGAGACTCTTTCAAGAAATAAACCTTTTTCAAGTCAGCATCCTTTAATAGAAGCATTAGCTGTCAAAAGGAGGGGAACACCACATCATGAGAAATTAAAACAGGCCTGGGGCTTTCAATATGAGATAAACTTCCCCTCTGACAAGTTAAAGGAAGCTTCTTAATCTTCACTGTGACAGGATGAGTCACACTGTACCTAATTAGAGAGATCACACTGATTCCATAACCAAAAGATGTTAAGGGAGAAGCCAGAAAACATGTAAAAACTGAGAACAGGCTCTTGGAGTATAGTTACATCAATATTCACTTCCTCAGATTTACAAAACTGGAATTTTTCAAGGCAAAAGAGATTTAAAACTCCTGTCCAAAGGAGAATTAATGGCTGCCTGGTGATTTCAACAGTCTTGACAATTCTTGGCTGCTTTCCCAGGTCAGTCATAAACATCCAGGTTTCTGTTTCTCCTAAAACCCCTGTATGGCCATAAACAGCCTCGACGGGATTTTTCTCCTTCCTGGGGCCCAAGCAGAGATGGGCTGTCCTGGAGGAGGGAACCGCCTGTGTCTACAGGCCTCCAGCCCCAGGCCAGGCCTCGCTGGACCCAGAGGCCACGGACCCAGAGGCCACGGACCCAACGGCCACGCTCGCTGTGGCTGCCGCTTTCCGGAGCGAAAGCGCCCTCTCCTCCGACCGGCCTCTAACCGGCACCTGCCTGCCGGGACTCGCCAGGCCCTGCGGCGACACCACCCTCCGCGCCCGCGGCCTAGTGCCCCGCGGCCTTCGGCCCTTTCTCTCGTACCGCCCTCCCGTTCCCTGCCGGGTCAGAACCCGTGGAAAGCCCTGGCGTGGGGACACAGAGGCATCCCTGAGCCCCAGAGCTACCTTTCCCTCCTCTGAGGCGTCTGTCACCCGTTGGGGGTCAGCAGCACACGCAACAGCTACACCGCAAAGGAAGCAAGCGTTGGGCACTTGACGCGAAGCTCAGCGTCGAAAAAGGTTCTGGAAGCTTCTAGGCTGCGCACGCATTTACGCATGCGCAGTGAGCACGCTGCCCTGGACGCAGCCGGGATGGACTCCGAGGCCCCGGATGAGCCGGAGCGGCGAATCAGGCTGGCGCCGCGATTCACTGGTGACACGAGCAGTTCTGGGCACAGCTTCTAGAACCTTCGGCCAGAACTAGAGCTGTGTTCATCACATAGGCCTTGATGGGCCTGTCCTCCAGTGGGCTGGTTCCAATCAGAGCATAATAAGTAAAAATGTCACTAGTTTTCTTTCCAAAGATTTCTGTAACATTCTATTTAGGCATTAATAATCCATATAAAAAGCCAGCTAAATAAATGTGCGTCATGTCTGCTTAAGTGACACACATCTGCAATTCCATCCCTTTGGAAGGCTCAGGAAAAAAAAAAAAATCCCAAACTGAAGGCCAGCCTGGGCAAGTTAGACTCTGTCTCAAAATAAAAAATAAAAAAGGATGGGATATAGCTTCGCGGTAGAGCACTTGCTTATCATGCCGGAGGTCCTGGGTTCAATTCCCTGTATCTCCCGACCCCAAAACAATTTTCCTGTCTCTCGATACAATAAAAACAAATGTTGTGTTGAATAACACCCATTGCTCATAGACACAGCATAACAGTTGCTCTATACATTTGGCTGATTAAATTTTACCTTTTAAGCTTACTTTTAAAAATTACACTAAATATTATGTCTTTGGTCTAATACAGAAACAAACATAACTAAACCACTTCTAGAGTATAGTATGTAGATGTACAAAGTTTGCATATATATATATATATATATATATATATATATATATATGAGTCTCCTCACTGGCCACCCTGTATTAAGGATAAATTGTCTTAATACAGGGTGGCCAGTGAGGAGACTCATATATATACATATATATATGTATTTTTAATTGGGAATCAAACTCAGGACCTCGTGCTTGCCAAGCAGGTACTGTGCTAATGAGCAAAATCTCCTGCTACTCTTTTATATAAAATAAATTACATGTCCTAAAACATATAAATGATCAAAACTTTTTGATGTTTCTGTTCTTTGTACTCTATACATCATTTAAAATCCATATCGGCTATGAAGCACATGGAACCTCAAGTAAAGCAAGTTTTTCTAGCCTAACAAAATCTGCCTTCACTAGTGTCTATTATAGAGGTGGGTTTGAACCTAAAATGACCAAACAGGAAGCAGCATTAATACTTGGTGTAAGCCCTACTGGCAATAAAGGAAAAATAAGAAATGCTCTTTGATGAATTGTGCTTTTAAATTACCCAGATAAAAGAGGATCTCCTTATATAGCAGCTAAAATCAGTGAAACTAAAGATTTGCTAGAAGTTCAAGCTAAAAAAGGAAGTAAATGTATGATGAATTTTAAATTCACACTAGCTTATGTATATGTATACTTTTTATAATAAAATACCTCTGAGCTACAGTTTCCTTAAAATGATTTAGTACAGCTAAATGGAGACCTTGGTTTAATTTTCTTGTTGAGAGTATTTTAAAATCAGACTACAGGTTATTTGGAGATTAATATTCAATAATAGATATGCACTATTTAAATGGAAATATTTTTTCATTTCTACAAGTTATCCGGTGTCTATGTGCTTATCATAGCAAAGTCCTTCTTAAAGAGGCCCCTAGTATAATGTGAGATAAATTTGCAACTAAAATATTTAAGTATGAGGAATTAACACAAAATTGTTAGGTTAGAGTGTTACAATTAGGAGGAAAAGTTGCTCAGCTACAACTGGCCCAGCTCCCTGGCACCTCACATTGAAAGCCGGTTTATTGACACTGACTTAAGCAATTGCCTAGTTAAGTCACTGACTATTCTGATTTGCAAAATTAAAAACTATAAACATAGAGGAAAGTGCTGGGGATTTAGCTCAATGGTTCTGGCGTCTGTCTGGCAAGCACAAGGTCCTGAGTTTGATCCTTGATAACCACTTATCACAATGCTGGATGTGGTGGCTCACGCCTGTAATCCCAGCACTTGGGAGGCAGAGACAGGAGGATTGCTGTGAATTTGAGGCTTGCCTGGGCTACACAGTGAATTCAGAACTAGGCTGAACTACAAAGTGAGACCCTGTCTCAAAAACAAACAAACACACAAACAAACAAAACTCAGTAAAAGTTGGAGGTACTTACACAGTGTTCATCCAGCCCCTTAAACATAGTGAACATTTATAAATTCCCTTTATTAACATAAAAAAATAAAGTAAAATACAGAGTTTAGAAAAGACACCTTGTCATATTGGTACCCCTCCTCCAAACCAAAATTGTTTTATAATGATACCTTTTTCAAGTCTATGTTTGTGTGTTCTTAATTGTAGTATCAATGTGCCTAAACACTGTCCATTCTGAACAGTGCCATGCTGATACTCAAAAGGGTTATATATTAATTATCTAATGTATCTATGAATGAAATAATAAAACAGTTCAAAACTGTTAGCAAATTAGCTTTTTTCTGGTTGTCTTTCATATGTTCCTTAAAAGTTTGTAATTGGTGCCTCAAAATTCTACAAAATGAAAATAACAGATCTAACTTAATATCTTGAGGTGTTATCACCTACAAAACAAGTAAAATTAAATTTAACATTGGTCACCAAGTAAACTTGGCTTAAGAGTTATTCCTCCTAAATCTCTTTTTCTCAAATGTGGCTAAAAGGGACCAAAATAGGCTTCAAACTGTCAAACTTATCCCTCTACATGACACCAAATAAGACCTTGAAAACCAGAATAGCATTCCACAAGATGGCCAGTGAAAATAATGGTTTTGCCAAGATAAATTGTCATAAAGATGAGAATAAATGTAAGGAAAAGCATGACAGGTGTAAATGTCATAAGTGCGGCACTTGGGTCAGCCCTCCAAGAGGTAGATAGATAGAACCAGAAGTGGTAAGGAACAGTCCTCACCCTTACATGCCTGGTAGTAATCCTCACAAAAGAGTCAGCCAGAAGCACGTGTGTCCTGAGTCAAAAGAAGTACAATGCAACAGGTCTGCCAGTAACAATTCAGATCTTAAAGTGTTCACAGAAAGTAAAACCAGCCACACCCTAAATAAAAGGGGCCCCATCATTTTTGATGAATTGAT
Source organism: Petromus typicus (assembly GCA_004026965.1). Lineage (NCBI taxonomy): Eukaryota > Metazoa > Chordata > Mammalia > Rodentia > Petromuridae > Petromus > Petromus typicus. Next base: position 60,519 of record PVIR01007251.1, read on the forward strand.
TTCTTTTTTTTTTTTTTTTAGTTTTTTTTTGAGACAGGGTCTCGCTTTGTGGTTCAAGCTGGCCCTGAGCTCAGCCTCAAACTCACATCACAGCAATCCTCCTGCCTCTGCCTCCCGAGTGCTGGGATTACAAACGTGAGCCACCACGCCCGGCACTGTGGTATGTGGTACTGGTTGCTGCTGGGCATGAGTCTCCATGCCCAGTATGGTATGTGGTTACTGAGGACGAACCTGGGTCCTTGCGCTTGCAAGACAGGCGCCGGAACCACTGAGCCAACTCCCCGGCCCTTGATGAATTGATTTCTACTCAACTGCCTCGTTAAGTTTGTGTCTTTCAGGCTCCAGGAAATTCATCTCCGAATGATGGCTTGACAAGGATACTGATCTCTTTCTGAGAAATGTATCAGTCCTCCTTCACCCTTTGGCCAAGCCACTCAATGGCTTCACACTCAAACTTCTTACGAAGCCTGCAACTCTTGATAGATCAGCAAACTTAAGTGCCTCTTAACAGTATCCCTATTCAGCTCAAAGCAGTTATGGAAGTAACTTTGTCCCTTGTCAATGATTTAATTTTGCTGATTTTCCAGCAAAAATATAGAGAGCAAAAGAGTTAAAATCCTCAGCAACAAAACTCTCCCATTAAAAGTCATATCATATACTAACGCTGACCAAAGCCAACATAAACCAAAAGAAATTTTTCTCCTAGTAAGCAGGAGACCTTGGAAAAATGCGTATTGTGGTAAGCACATTTTGGAACAGGACCTTTCCTTCAGCTTTAGTTCTTTCTATTTAAAAAAATAAAAAACCAAAAACTCTCATCCTAATGACACAATTCCTTCTTAGAAGCTCACTCTTTGCCCTTCTTGATGGTGAACTGTAATATCAGTGCCCCTCTTTTAACTATCCCTTAAGTGTTGGTAAGGTCTTTTGCTGCCTGCATCGTAGTCTTCCACATACCATCTCGCACAGCAGTGTGGCATAATGCTGATACCTCTCCTAACATTATTCTGTAGCAGCTGTTCTCAGAAGGAAGTTATTGCTCCAAGAGGACAAGCATTGGTTCTTAGAAAGCTAACAATGTCTTAGATCCTATAGTGAGTACCGGCCCACCAAAGTTCAACTCTGTTCAGTAAGATCTATTAATAAACTCTCTCTTTTTAAGGAGTTTAATTTAGGACTGGGTGTGCTGGCTCACATTTGTAATCCCAGTACTTGAGAGGCAGAGGCAGGAGGATTGCCATGAGTTCAAGGCTAGCCTGGGCTACATAGTGAGATCAGGGCCAGCATAAAATACAAGGTGAGACTCTATCTCAAAAAAAAAAAAAAAAAAAGAAAGAAAGAATTTTAATCTAGATTTTGGGTTTTTTGAGACAAAAAACAAAATATATATATAAATATTATAGTTCTGGGTAACCCTGAGCTCAGCCTTGAACTCACAGCAATCCTTCTGCCTCTGCCTCCCGAGTGCTGGGATTATAGGTGTGAGCTACCACGCCCAGCACTGTGGTATGTGGTTCTGATTGCTGATGGGCATCAGTCTCCAGCCCAGTGTTGTTGTATATGGTTACTGGTATCAAACCCAGGCC
>PVIR01007252.1:0-61869 GCA_004026965.1 Petromus typicus
AAAAAAAAAAAAAAAAAAACTTAAAAGGTCAAGGATGAAACTCACTGAGAAGACCCTGGGTCCAATCTCCAGTACTGCTAGAGGTCAGAGCGGGGTTCTAAACTCATTCCCCTTTGGCACAACTAATTCGGCTCTCAAATAAGCAGTATCAAATGGAAGGGCTGTGTACATATTTTTTCCTCTGCAATCATTAAATGCTGTTCTATAAGATTAAACATAGGAGATTTTAAGAAGAGTTGTGACATCACTTTTATCAGCCTTTTTTGCTTACCAGAAACAGATGAAATAACTGGTGATTCAGTTTTACCATGGGCCACACAACCGGGTGATGAAAAGGTGCATATCATTTGCTGATTTTGTTTTGCTAGTGAAAACCAGTCTTTTGTTTGAGTGTAGGAAGCCTAGGAAGAAAGGGACATATTAGTTTAAGTAAGATTAACAGAGCTCCTCCAATCACAAACCTGAACAAACCATTATAACTTTTAATTTGTACAGTACAACATGTAAAGGAGAAATTGTTGTAGGGAAAAAGAAAAACATACTAAAATTCATTAACTAAGAAAACAATGTGGGGGACATTTCAATCAATATGTTCATATTAGATAAACAAAGAGAAGAGCAACTCTGAATTCTTTTCCACTCTTACTCTCCGGTTCTTGCTGTCCAGAGCAGGGTAAGAAACCCTCTGCCTGGATCCACAACAGTCTCACATTCCGCTGACACATCTTTTGCCAGCTACTCACTTTGCATATTCTCCAACTGTTCCCTGATCTCAATTCCGTCTGACCTGGGTCAGTGTTTTTTGTTGTTTGCTTGTTTTGTTCTACTACCCCAGTGTGACAGAGCACAGTCTGTCAGTGACTCCAAGCTCAGCTGCCCCTCTGCCTTAGACTCAGCTTTCACAAGGCCACCTGGACCGGATGCTTCCTACGGACTAATTCCTGACTCCACCTGCTTGTCTCTCCTTTGCTTTGTGGACCCCTGAGCCAGCTGACCCAGTTCCCAGCCTGATCCTTCATTTCTGGAGCTCCAGTGAAACTCCTGACTTGCCTCTCATGGGGAAATTACTCTGTCTGTCTCTCAGTAACGCCCTCTATTTACCCCAAAGAATCTAAGATGTTTAAAAGGAACAGGGTGTTAAAAAGAATTTGAAGCCAACTCCTAACTTGTAGAAAAATTGCCTCAATTGATTAGCAATGTCTGTCATGGATGGAGACTAAGAGAGTAGCAGCTCAAGGTCACATTTTGAGTGATGTGTAGAACTGTGTAATGCCAGAGATAAGATCTGATAGAGGCCAAAAATCAAACACTGTTTTTCAAGGTTAGATGATCCAAAAGGACATTTGATTCTAGGCTTTATCTCTTCGAATGTACTCATATAACCCCACATTTCCGCAGTTGTGGAAGACAAATTTCTTTGACAGCAGTTAAACAGTAATGCACTTTACTACTAATGAATTATCTAGACAGTCGGGAGGAGAGGGCAAAATTTATCATCTTTTGTACAAAAGTAACTGAGTCCAAATGATGACAGTTTTGGATTGAATAACCAACCTGTGTATATCCCACAAATTGTCTTTGCTTCCTGGGGTAAACTGAGCACATTCTACGTCTTGCTTTCGCCACCTCAGACACGTGACATATTGCTATTGCACTTAAGGTTAGAGTGAAGGACAAAGGAGTCAGCATAAACCCCAAAGAGTTATTGCCTAACATGCTTTAGTTTAAATCATTTTCTCTGTCCAAGTGTTACAAATGAAATGCGTACCTCTGAAATAAAAACTTTCACAAAACTATACTCATTCATTTACCTCGCCAAGAGAAATGTAGAACTTTTTCATAATTATAAGATTGTCTTCTTCAACTTTGGGAGGTGGTGGACTGGGTGGCTTTCTCAGGACCCATGGAGGAAGATTCGTGCCGATTGTGAAGGTCACACCTGACTTGCTCCATCTTACTTGTGAGACCAATTTGGCTAATCTGTATTATAGAAATCACACAACTGGACTAAGCTTCAAATACAGAATTCCGAAGAAAGCCTAAAATTCTCAGTATTTATCAAGGCAGTCTCTCCTCCTAACTCTGTGGGATGACTCTCTCCAGCTCTGCTAAAGTTAATGACTTATTCATTAGAACTATTTCTTTTACAACAATTCTTTAATTAATAATTTTTACTTTAGGGCTCGGGATGTAGCTCAATGGTGCTGCTCCCTACTTGGCAAATGCAAGGTCCTGAGTTCCATCTCTAATTCCACACACACAAATTAATGATTTTAATTTTAAAATGATTGTTCTAAGCAAAAGTCAAATTTTAATACAGTTTCAGAATTTTTGAGTACTTGGCACTTTATAAGGAGACACAGGAAAAACTTGGCTTTGTACTGACATATATATTTTTTTTTCTTTAGATAGGGTCTCACTTTGTAGTTCAGGCTAGCCCCAAACTCACTATGTAGCCCAGGCCAGCCTCAAACTCACAGCAATCCTCCTGCCTCTGCCTCCCAAGTGCTGAGATTATAGGCATGAGCCACTATGTCCTGCATTGCTGTATGTGGTTAGTGAGTGCTGTGATTACTGGCGTGAGTCACCAGCCCCAGCACTGCGGTATGTGGTTACCAGGGATTGGACTCGGGACCTTGCGCTTGCCAGGAAGATGCCAGAACCACTAAGCTAAATCCCCAGCCCTAGTGACATTCTTTTTAATGTTGTATTAACATCCATCCCTGAACTCCTGAACACAAACACATTTTCCTCAAAAGATAGTTTAAAAAGTATAACAATCAAAGAAGTGCAAGTAAAATACATTTACTAGACATAAATTCTATGAAACCTTTTGGGGAAAGTTAAATGATTTTTTTTGGCAATGCCCTATCACTCCTCCAGCAATAGGACCCATGCTCCAGTGAGCTAAAAGATATACCACTTTAATAAGAAATCAGAGAAAAATGTTGGGTGGAAAAATAGGCATTTAAAATAAGTATATTGATAGAACTCCAATACCTGTACTCAAAGTAGCAATCACTCTCCAGAAATGCTGGAAGTCTTTCTTTTTTGATCCATTCAATACCTTGTTCCCGATTGAGACACTATTTGGAAGGAAGGGAAAAAAGAAAAACAGTGTTAAAGAAAAACACATTTTACGACAAGTTTTGTTTTGTTTTGTTGTTTTTTGAGACAGGGTCCTGCTTTGTAGTTCAGGCTGGTCCTGAACTCAGCCTTGAACTCAGCAATCCTCCTGCCTCTGCCTCCCAAGTGAGGGGATTACAGGTGTGAGCAACTGTGCCTGGCATTTTGGTATGTGGTACTGATTGCTCTTGGGTGTGAGTCTCCATGCCTGGCATTGTTGTATGTGGTTACTGGGGATCGAACCCCGGCCCTTACACTTGCAAGGCAGGAACCACTGAGCTAAATCCCTGGCCCCATATATTAGGACAATTGAAGTCTTGTTATGAGCAAAATAATGACCTCTAGCTATAACTAAGAACAGTGTCCCTGTGTTCTGTTTGCCTGAGAAGGAGAAATAACCCTGAGTCACAGATGGTAAACCACTTCTTGCCTCTGGTACCCCTTTAACTCTCTCAACAACTGGGTGGCAATTATCAACTACATTGTACCAATAAACAAGTTGAACTCAGGAAAGTCAAATAATAATGGAAAGAAGAGAAATGAAAAAATAGCTAGTCAGTATTAGTATTCTTACTAATTATTATAGTTTAGTATAATATATGACAGTACATATAGTATTTGACAAGCTACACCTCCAGCTCTATAGTTACAGTAAAACATACTATATTAGTTACAGTAATTCATTTCACTAATGAATTATAAAGCAGACTAAAAATAACTACTGAGGGATGGGTAAAAATAAAAGTAAAAGGGGGTGGAAGAACGGAGGAAAAACAATTTAAATGTGCTATGTACATGTGCCAATTCTTTACAGTAAATATTATCATTATGTACTGCAAACACGTACTAATAAAAACTTAAGAAATTTAAAGAGGGAAAAAATAGTTACAAAGGAAGAATCACCAAGCAAAATTAGGCCACTAAGGTTGCTGTCCCCCCTTGCTGTGTTTTAAATTTCTGGTTAAATGTTTACCAGATTTATCCCCCAGGCACCTGCCTAGAAATAGAAGGTTAACGTGCACTAGAGTGCTGAAGATGCCACGGTGTAGGCTCCTGTGAGGGCCCACGTGGGCATTTCCCGAGCAGAGGCTTCCGCAGGACATTCCTGCCCTCTCACACCTGAAACACGACCAGCCGGGCTGAGCCAAAGAGAGAACAAAAATGTCCTAGTGTGAGATCACAAGTGCCATCCGGGGATGGAGGGAAGCAAGCTCTGCCTTGAACAATCTCAGATACCATTAAGGAGTTTAGATTTTACCTTGAAGCGATGAGTGTACTATGACATTACTGGGGAATCATACTCATCCTAAAATATTTCCTCACTATTGAGTCTTATATTCACTTTTCCCAGAATTCTATTTTTTTTTTTTTGGCATGTTTGCAGTACATATTTACATTCTTTATGGGGAGTTGTTGGTACACATACATACATGCTTTCACTGGTGAATTCTATCAAATATATTTTATTTAATATATATATTATATATAATATATATGCTCAAACTATCTTTTAATTAATGATCGTATGGTATGTCTTATCTATTTCTTTTTTATTTCTAAACTATCCATGTCTGACATTATTGGTTGATATCTTGCAGAAAGAAAATAGTTGAGTTCTCCTTTAATCACACCTAAATGGCTTTTTAGAAATGTAATGAGATTACTGATACATATTATTAATGTTATTTTTATTGCTAAGACATCATTTTATACTCCACACATTGTTTCATTGAAACAACTTCCAGCCAGGTGTGGTGGTGCATACCTGTAATCCTAGCATTTGTGAGATGAGACATAAGGACGGTAAACTTGGGACCAACCTGAGCTGCACCGTGAGCTCAGACTGCAAGTGAGATCCTGATCTCAAGCAAACAACAAACAAACTCTCTTTAAGAAAATGTTTATTATTAGATATTAGATATTCAGAATACTGGGTTTCATTTTGGCATATTTGTACATGCATATAACATACTTTGATTATTTTCACCCCAATACTCATTTCCTCTCTCCTTTCCCCTTTTCATTCCCTTTCTCCTCTCTAAGGTCCTTTTTGCTTCCCTTTCTCCTGGGTCCCATCCGTGACCACGAGGCTGGGTGTGCATCCAGACACAAGCCATAACAGATATACATATGGCACTCGTACCACTCTAAACTATCGCATATTTTAAATATTCCATGTAAGTTATATGAAATGTCTTACATTGGTTAACATCAGTGAAACTGCTGGACTAAATTGGCCACTAGCTATAAACTGATGACATAGAACCCAACAAACACTCCATGTAAAGACAGCACAGGTTAACATTGACAGTTACAACTCAGAAGAGAAGCCCAAAGGAGCTTCATCTTAATCGCATCAGATAATTTTCTGTCTTGCAAGATATAAACTCAAATGTACTTTCTTACCATAATATTGTAGTTGACATTTATGGTTTCATCATCAGAGGGGACATTCATTTTAACATCACGTCTTGTTTGCCTCACAACATCGTAGATGGGATTTCGGGGTTGTTGATTTTGTAGAATTTTTTTCAGTTGTTTTTCCAGAAGCTGTGGGGCATCATTAACTACTTCAAAAATTCCATAATCCACATTAAACTTAATTGCCTCTGGAAAGGTCTGTAATACAAACATATGGATATTTTTAAAAATTCAAAACCTAGCAGTTTACTTTCTCTAAAAGACCTGATATTTACTATATGCATATATATACTTAATCATTCCTTCGTTCCTTATAGAAGCTTGGAAATCCCCACCAGTGAATTTATGCCAAGACCTAAGTTGACACTTAGGTGTCGACTTGTACAATGGCCAAAATACTCTCTGTGTAAGAATTCCTACCTGTGTGATTCTTTGAAATTAGAGAAATACAAATAGGAAGTCTCTGCAAAGCAATGTTATTCTCCTGTAAGGTGAGGGACCACTAAAGAAGAACAAGTGAGGAAGAAGAAATAGTATTCTCTTCATCGCTTTCATTCCCAGGAGCCACACAAGTTAACAATCTCTCTTTCCCAAAACGAAAAAAATTAAGTACAGTACGTTCTACACTTAGGAGTATTTCAGCACCATTCCTTATGACAAAAAAGAGAATGAAAATAGTATTTGTAAGCTTTTCTCAGTAATTACTAAATGCTGCCAATTTTTATTTAAAGCTAGCCAGTTAATATATAATAGTCAAGAGTCTTAAGTTTGGATGGCAGTAAATAGCTCCATGACTTTGGGTAAATTACTGAACAACTCTCAGTCCTTTATCTCCACAAGCAGTAGGTGAGTGGGTTAGCCATTTCTTTTCTCATCTTACCCTCCCTAACAAAAGCCAGGTACTTTTTTCAAAAAATTTATTTACTTTTACATATGTTCTGAGAAACTGACTATTCATTATAATTAGTTTATGTTTAATGGGAAGAATACACTAAATTCCTCTCCAAGAATCAGGAAGTATCCTATATAGAGCATTAATTCTTTTAAGTTTTACTATAATATCACTAAATATACTACAGTTAGAAGATGGCAAGATGTTGTTGTCAAACTGAATCTAGAAATATATGTGTGTGTACATGCATTTATATTTAAATCTAAATATTAAACAATATCACATCTCTAAATTCTGAATCTTTTCTTCAGAAATTTAACCCATTCTCATTGGCTTGAACCACAAGTTCTTCATACATGACTGTCTCACTTCTCAGCTATACCACACTATGGGACAGTCATACATGTACAGAGGTCCAGAGCTGCCTAGAAGCAAGACATACGCATTACAGCTCCTTCAAAAACGTGTTAAAGTGCATGGACAACAGAGTTCAAGATAAGTGTCAGTCGATAATCCAAAAACATCTCAGAGATCAGACTTATCCCCAAAATGACAAGTATAGCTCAATGATTATGTATGGATAGTCAGCAGTAAATTATGTATATGATTTCTTTAATAAATATATTTTATTGGTTACTCTCTCCATCTGTCTTTCAAATATATGATTCAAACTAGCACTACTTACCTAAATGTCATAAATATTATCCTTGAATTGTGCTATTAAAGGACTAAATAAATAAAAGAGAAATTAGAGAAAATAGTATAGAAAAATATATGCTGATATCAGAGATTGGATTTATCTGGATAGATAAAGGAAATTAATTAAATTTGATAGAGAATGAACATCAAACAGTAACAGCATGGAATAAATAAAGCACTATAATCTGAAGATCACCTGGAAAAGATTTCTTCTAGGTCTAAGTATCCATAGAATAAGAGAACCAGTGTGACCTTTATTTGCTGTTTTCCTTTCTTTCTTTGTCCTCTTACCTTCAAACCTGGTACTCAGAGTAACATAAAAGTGCGATAATCCAAAGGAAAGAATTCCACTTAGTTTAGCGGATGAAGAAAAGACTTCCTATTGATTGAATAAAGTGCTCAACAATTAGAGGGACTGTGACACTCTGAAATCCTCAATAACCAGTCTTACCTAGTAGTAGTAAATGTTAAGGTCCAGCTGGTGGAAAGGGAGATAAGAACTACATTTTACTGAACTTAACTATTATCTCAAATTCTTCCACATTTTGGAGACAGCTTTCTATAAAACACCTGTCATGTGATGGCTAAGTGATAGCCCATGATTCAGAGCTGAGGAGCGACAAACAGTGATCCGGCTGCTCCCAAGACAGCACGTTTCCCCTTCTCTGCTATACTGCCTCCAACATGCGACAACTGGCACGTGCCAGCTACTTGCTCTGTGCCAGGCATAGTGTTTTGATTCCAAAGCCTGTGTTCCCATTGACTCCATCTTATTAGGAAAGGCACGGAGGTATGAGGCAACATGGAACATGCTGATACTTCTAAGCAGTCCAGTATAGTTGGAGTAGAGCTAAAATAGCCGCAGATGTAACAGATAATCTACAGTACAAGGATTAGCATGCTATTTTAAGATATAAGGGCTGTAATTGGATCCTCTGGGGAACAGGAGGCAGGGAAATTTCGCAAATGGAGAAATATCATAGTTAATTCATTTTTGTTCTAGGAAGACCGTCTTGTAGCAGTCTGGAGATGTACCGTCTCCTTACCTGTTCCTTTTGGGAGCCAGATTGCTTATACCCCCTGAGTAAACCATCATCACACTCCAGGGAATTGGCTGCGACTGCAGGGCACCTGCTACCACAACCAGATTTAGTGTGGTAACTACAAACTCTGATACAAAGAAAACTGCAGCATATGTCACAGTGAGTCCCCTGCTGAGCTAACTACAGAATCCTGGATTAGTGGCTATGAAACACGCACAGCAACAGAGTTCTAGTTAGGGTATGAACTAGTGGGTACAGCACCCAAGTTCACACAGGGGCCCTCCCAACCTCCTGAGATACAGACTGTAAAACTAAACACTTGATCTTCCACACTACACTATTGTAACTATGGTTTCATGTTTAGATTCTGCTACTTGAATGTACTCACAAAAACATATGAATTCTGGGGGCCTGGGATTTAGCTCAGTGGTTCCAGCCCCTGCCTTGCAAATGCAAGGGCCAGGGTTTGATCCCTGGTAACCACATACAACAATACTGGGCGTGGAGACTCACACCCACCAGCAATCAGAACCACATACCATAGTGCCAGGCATGCGGTGGCTCATGCCTGTAATCCTAGCACTTGGGAGGCAGAGGCAGGAGGACTGCTGTGAGTTCAAGGTTGAGCTCAAGGCCAGCCTGAACTACAAAAGCGAGACCCTGACTCAAAAAAAAAAAAAAATCTCTTCAGTAATATCAAAAAATTTAAACTTCAAGTTTCAGTTACTGTTTTAAGCATGAAGGTTATAAAGTTAAAAAAAAAAAGCATTGTTTCTACTCCTTAAGGAACAAGTTTATAGTGATTCATTTTTCTCTACAATGGAAAGAATCAGCAGTTAAATGAAGTAAAATTCATGTAAATGCAAATGCCAAAAGAACAAGAGGAATAATGTCTACAGAGACAGGGAATAATATTAGAATATTATGCCTGAACCAATTATTGTAATTTAAGAAAGATTTGGCTAAGCCAGAAACTATCCAGAGGAGGATAAACAGAATGTTAAATGGAAGAAATGTTGAGTTTACTGCTTTGCCTGCCTGAATAAAAAGGGGTTTTACCCGGCTCATCCCAGCATGCTCTCCCTGTTTTATACTCCACCAGCCCATGACTGTCTCTGAAAGAAGTGAGATCAGATCCTGCCTTGGACAGCACCTCACTGAGCAGGACAAGAAGTATCCCAGGAAACCTTAAATGCACCCACAAAAGACGGCACTCTCCCGAACACTGCTCTGAAGTTGGTCACAGTTGGTTTTCCTCCAATATGGAAATGGCTCGCTGCTTCTTTAGTTCCGGCAGTACCAGGACATGTACCGTCTACTTGTCACTTGTGTTCTGAGATGCCGCCTGGTGGGATGACTGACTGTGACACTGAGAGGCACGAAGCGTGAGACCCACTAAGGGAATGGCATAGCCTCATCTTCTGTCTCACACCCTCACCTGGGTACACGTCATGGACTGCTACACAGCAACAGGCCATAAAACAAAACCTCACTCTAGAAACCACCCTGGATCTCTCTGAAGTGCATGAGGTTCTGTCCACAAATAATGCATGAATATGCAACATCACCAACAAACAGAATGTGCAATAGGCATATTTAAAAAGTAATGTGATGGACCATAAGGGTTCACTTAACCATCTTCAGGAAATTAAGGGAGAAGTATAGAGAAGGTGAGGTGCTGGAGTTGTGTCTTGAAGAATGAATACACACCAGAGAGACGAGAATTCTACTAAAGAGTGAGCCAAAGTGTCAACATACATGAGCACAAAACAACAGGGCACTACTATCGAACCACAGGCAGGGCAGTGCTGCTGCCTTAACAGGAGAGAGGAGAAGAGCAGGACACACCTGACCACAAGGCCCGGATCCATTCTTCAAGGGCCTACGAGCGAATACACGCTGTGACTCTCTGTGCATTCTCTCGGTGGTTCTCAAGAGTGTGGTCTCCTGACCAGCAGCGTCAGTTTCGATTCCTGGGAACCCCGGTGAAATGTAAGAGCTCCGGGGCCAGGGATTTAGCTCAGTGGTTCCGGCGCCTGTCTTGCAAGCGCAAGGACCCGGGTTCGAGCCCTGGTAACCACATACCATACTGGGCATGAAAACTCACACCCAGCAGCAACCAGTGCCACATACCACAGTGCCAGGCGTAGTGACTCACGCCTGTCATCCCAGCACTCGGGAGGCAGAGGCAGGAGGATTGTGATGTGAGTTAGAGGCTGAGCCCAGGGCCAGCCTGAACCACAAAGTGAGACCCTGTCTCAGAAAAAAAACCTATAAAAGAAATGTAAGAGCTCCATCCCTCCCAGAATCAGAAACAGAGGGTGGGCCTCAGCACACTCACTGTTAGCAGACCCTCGGGTGATCCTAGCGCACACTCAAGCTTGACAGGATCGGGGTGTACTGGGGAGTTCTTAGCTGGAGAGAGGCAGAAGCAGAGCTAGGACACAGCCCACAGGCCCGGCTCTGCCCATCACTCTCGCACTCACCAAGGTTCCATACACAGGACAAAGAACCTTGCACTTTCATGATCACCCAGCGTCTTGCTGGCTGTTTAAAAGACTCTCACACACATCATGTCCCTTGCTTTTACCATTTCCAAGTTTACCTAGGAAACATCTATAGTTTGGTATGTATATAATGACACGCAGGATAGGGGAGATAGACATGACTGACACAGGAAGAACTACTTCCCCACAAGCCGAGGAGGCTCAGTTAGACAACACTCAGCTTTTAGTCATTTGACGGGAAAAATCTCAGAATGAGCTTCTAATCCACTCCTCTCCAGGCAGTTAGTTACAGATTGCTCTTTTCTTTACTTAATTTTCTTATTTCAAGGCTATCATTTTCCAAATGTTCTAAAACGAATTGACCTGAAGGTGGTGAAAGCTAACTTTGTAGTACTAGTCATCCATGTGCGAAAAATATTTTCACAGAAAAAGCAAGTGCTTGAAAATATTTTTACCACAATAAATTGCTGGTCCCACATTTCTTTGAAAAGAGGAGAAAAAAAACCTGTGAATAATTAGTGATGTGCTTAAACCGCCAGCCCAGCACCACTGAAACTTACCGGGTGCCAAATTATTTAGCTGAACAGTATTTAAATTAAAAACTAATGACTAGGTTAATTTAATACATGTTCATCTCTGCTCCAACTCTGTCTCTACTAATTGAGCTCCAGCACTGTATTTTAAACACGCATCCTTGTCAGTAAACAGAAAAACATCTATTTGGCTATAACAAGTCAGTTACCAATAACAACTTTTAATCTAGGTTTTATTGTCATTTTAAATGTTTAACTATAAACTGTTTAATAGACATTTACCAATGAGAAGGAAGGAATGATGTGCTACAAAAGAATATAGAAAACATCCTTGGTTAATAAAATGAGTTACATTTGCTAGTGTGTTTTGTTGTTGTTGCAAGCCCAAGGTTTAACAAAACACCCACAGGTATAAACACAGGACTAAGCAGTTGCTGAGAGCTCCACTGATGTCTTTAAACATCTCTCTCGGGGTATGTAAATCTTGGCAGTGGTAGAACTAAATCTCTATCCCCCATCATCCCACTCTTTCCCCATTTCTGTATGCTCTCTCTCCATCTCCCCCTTACCCAACAATCCATCTAGCATATAACTCCTGCACAAGGCTGCAAGAAATTATAATAGTTTACAGATTTTTTAAAAAGTGTGGAGAATCAGTCCAAAAAAAGAAGTTATGGTAAAATTCCAAAAGCACATAGCTAAGCATGGTCTGGCAAACACATGACATACCTATCCTTGCAAGGAGTATAGAACAGGCCACCCCTTCAGCTTCTGCAAACCATAAATGTCACAAACATTCAAAACCACCCACGGCGGACCAACCTAAATCTATGTGGGCTCATCGACTCAATCCCACAACAGTCACTGAGCATAAAACACACAAAACAAAACCAAAAGGAAAAAATGTTTTCACACTATAGCACAGAAGAAAACTTAATAAGCAAACACTTGTCCATAAAGAGTTGACAGCAACAAAAACCTCCCAGACACCAAATGAAAACAATATCTGAATGTGAACTTGGCACAAGAACAAACAGAATGAAGTTATGAAAGCTAGGATTTGGAAAGTGCCATAATCATTTATAACAGTGGCAACTGTCCTGGATTCCCCTCATCAAAAACTAACATGGAGGCAGGCTACCAGCCATCAATTTCTGGATCTCACAGTGTGTCCCAAGGGTGCGATGTGTAATGGAAAGAAACACTGTAGGAGCCAGAAAGCCTGGCTTCAAGGCCCATTTGCCACAATCCACTCATGGGACCTTGAGTATGTCACTAAAGAGGTGGAAAAAGTCTCTAAAACATAGAGGAGCGAAAGGCCCTTTCATCTGTATCTACACCCGCAGGTTTAGACAATGGCTGTTTTTGGTGGGAAGTGGGAGTTGTGTAAGGAGGGCAAGGTGGATACAGGCTTAGAAGGATTATTATTATTATTAGGGCTTGTTATTGTTTCGGTACTGGGGATTGAACACAGGGCTCTGCCCTGAGCTACATCCACAGCTTTTTATTGGTCTCACTAAGTCACCAAGTTGACCAAGCGAACTTTGAACTTGAGATCCTCCAGCCTAGGCCTGTCTTAGTGCTGGGATGATAGGCATCTGCCACCAAGACCTGGCTGTGTTTAAGGTGTAGAAATAAAGACAGAATCATCTTCAAAAAAAGGGGGACTTTTCTTTGGCCCCAAGAATTTTACAGTAACTTCTGGGATAAAATAGAGGAGGTAATCAATATTTTTTTTGGTGGAGTAAATTCAATGTTCTAAACATTTATCTGGTGAAAAATAGTTAGGCAGGTAGTTAATAGATAGATTTTTCCCTGTACAGTGTTCCCATGATGATTTGCTAATGTACTTTCCTTCCTTCCTTCCTTCTTAGATACTTCCCATGTATAATAGTCCCACAAATGATTTCCTAACCTCCTTCTGAATACCTCTAATCACAAGCCAATAGATCTTTGTTTTAAAAAAACTTGACAATTAGATTCTCACATAAATGTGGCTTTGGCTCTGCCCTTTCATTTCACAGAATATGTTAATCCCTCTTCCTCAGTCAGATCTTCAAATATTTGAAAAGCCTACTCCATCCATCCTACCCCCTAGTCCCAAGCCAGGTTAAACACTCACCATTCCTTCAACCTTTCTTCATGTTATATGGTTTCTACAGCATTTCTCTGAATCTGGTTTGGCAAAGCAACTCTTAACATTTTGGACCAAGAAGGGAATACAGTATTTAAAATGTCTGATGATTCAACGCAATTCAAAACAACATTTACTGAGTTCCTCCTAGTCACCAGACTAATATATTTTGATCTTGACCATACTTCTATTAATGAACCCTAAAAACACTTCAGCTTTGTTTGTTTTAGTTTATTTCATACTACATATCAGGATAAAAATGAGACAAGAGTCTGCTATCCAACTGATCAGTTTATTCCTCTGTTGCCAGTTTTGTGGACATCATGGTGTAGTGGAACAATCACAAGTTTTTGAGCCATGTGGCCCTGGATGACCAGTCATTTACTAGCTGAGTGACCTCAAACTGGAAAAACATTGGTTTTCTTGCAACTTTTCATAAAAGTCTCTAATACAATTATTAATTAATTAATTGAATTATTTTTTAGTACCAGGGATTGAGCTCCGGACTTTATGCTCAGGAGGCAGGCAAGTGCTAGCAAACTACATCCCCAGCCCTAAAGATAATTTTTAAAAGGCTAAGAAGTTACAGATCTGTGTTGCCCAAGAGATTGTCTTCTAGGATGACAATGGCCTACTAATCGAAATAGTGACTGTCTGTTAATTTGGGGGATGGACAAATCTCATTAGTGAAGGAAAAGAAAAGAGAAGCAGCACTATAGATTTTTTTTTTCCCTGTAGTGGGGATCAAACTTATGATTTTGTGCTTGCAAGGCAGGCATAGCACCACGGAGCTAAATCCCCGGCCCAGAAGCACTAATTTTTAATATACATTACCCCATTTCAGAGCAATCTTGTAAGATTTACTTTCTTCTCACAGGGAAATAAACTAGGGAGTTGAGTGACATTTTTAAGATCACACAGGTAACGAGTAGAGGAGTCAGAATAAGACACGGTGCTGTCTTGCTCCTGTTTCTACACATTACACAACACAGTGAGCACTGAGCACAAGATTATGTGTGGTCATCACAGGCTAGGGGTAGGAGGCAGGAAAGTGTGTGCATGGCAGCACAAAAACATGAAGCTAGAGGTAAAGCAAAAAAAGCTTGAGGCCAAACTGCAAAGGGTCTTAAATCCCATACAATGTAGGCAAAGTTTAACTTGTATACTATTAAGAATCAACCTGTACTGCTTATATTTAGAGAATCAACACAATCAAAACTGATTTTACAGACATATAAGGGCTTAGGTGAAAAATAAAGCATGCACTGGGGATATCATTTCAGACAGGCTTGGTGGGAAGGATTTCTACACAGAAGTGTTGTAAGCAGAGAAAAAGTGCCGCAAACATAGAGCACTCGGGCCTGAAAGACCCTGAATGTTCATGGCATGTTCATATATAGGAAATGTGAAGAAGGCTAGAAATGTTGAAAAAAATTAAGGGGAAAAGGATAGAAAATAGAGATCTAGAGATGGCAAGAGCCAGAACATGCTGGATACCAGATTTTATTTGTAGTTATGAGAAACCACTAAACAGGGTTTTAAGCAGAGGAAGTAACATGTTTCAATTTATTATTTTCTAGCACTTTATTGAAACCACAACACACTAAATATATGTTTCTCTAAAATACTAGTCCTTAACTATCCAAAAGAAGAAAGAATATTCTGTCACATTATTCTTAGCAAACCAAGTTAGCTTCCAAATCTTACCTAAGTGCTCATAAACCAAGTATTATTTATCTGTTCTAGAATTTTAACAGGCTCTTGGTTTGAGAACATATCATTCTTTCTTTTCCTGTCCCCAATCCCCTCTGAAAACATAACATATTCTTTTCTGTTTGTGTGTTACTAAATATAGATGCAAAGGGAGCCGGTTTGGAGGAGAAAAAGGAGATAAAAACAGAAGGCTCTGGAGAGACAGAAGACAGCTCGTGGGGCTGCAGGGGCACACCAAGGGGGAGGGGCTGTCTGCTGGGCAAGGATCAGAAACATGGTTACCCAGTCCACGGAGATCGCCGCCCACTGTGACACCCTCCTCTGAAGGAAAACATACAAAATATATATTTTGACTGAATGGCAAGATCATGGTATAGTTTTTCTCACTCTTGATAAATTTTCTATATTATGATATTGTACGTTATAATTTAAAGTAGATTTTAATGGAAAAAGAACTTAAGCAAGGGGATTTATTTATTTTCTGGAGCAAGTAAGAGTCAACATAACCTCAAATCTTGAGGCTTTGAAATTGAAGTGTTAAGAAACTAAAGTTAGACTTATAAAGAAATTTTCCTGTTTATAAAATTTTACTCCTATAGATCTTCAGCAAATGAGAAGAGGTCCAAGAGATAGAGACATGGGTGGGTTAGGAGCAGTAAAAAGAATTAAGATCTGTTATGTTCTGATCAGCTCCCCATGATAAATCTTTATGTACTGTAAATATGTAGTAATAAAAAAATTTAAATAAATTCTTTTAGGAAGAAGAATAGAAACTATAGATCAGAGGAAAGATTATACAAGCTAGAAGAACAATTCTGTGATGTTTCCTCTCACATACAAATGATGAGGAAGGAATCAGACCAAACAAGAACTCACTAACATTCCATAGTGTCACTTGGGTCTGCTCCGGGAAAGGGAGAAAGTGGCTGCTGATTCACTGTCCTACAATGGTTCCAGAGAGCCAGGTATGCCAAATATAGGACAGAACAAAAAGTTCCTTTGGAGGGAAAAAAAAAAAATCACAGAATAAACAAACTTGCACGAATGCCTATCTTTCGACAAAAACTAATGTAGGCAGAAACATTATCAGTTATTAGGCTTGAAGGAATTTAATATTTTCCTTTTAAAATAATTTGTGACTTCATATTTTTTATTTTCTCTGCTAAAAATTTATTTTAAAAATTTTCATATTTTTGGGCCAGGGATTTAGCTCAGTGGTTCTGGCGCCTGTCTTGCAAGCGCAAGGACCAGGGTTCGATCCCCGGTAACCACATACCATATTGGGTGTGGAGACTTATGCCCAGCAGCAACCAGTACCACATAATACAGTGCCGGGCGTGGTGACTCATGCCTGTAATCCCAGCACTTGGGAGGCAGAGGCAGGAGGACTGCTGTGATGTGAGTTTGAGGCTGAGCTCAGGGCCAGCCTGAACCACAAAAGCAAGACCCTGTCTCAAAAACCTAAAAAAAAAAAAAAAAAAAAAATTCATATTTTTATAATATATACCAAAAACCATTTCCTATCTTTTTAATGGCCATTCTTGATTACTTTTATTTCTATACAGCAGTATGGTCTTTTTATGAACCCACATTTCATGCTTCCCAGACCCTTTAACACTTAAGTCCATTAGTCAGTGCTGTCCAAGACTGAAACTCTCTTAACTGTCTTATACTGGCAACAGTGTCCTGAGTCTTATTTACTACTAATGTGAAATTCTAGTGTCTTAAATGTAAATTGTGTTCTAAAAAGCTGGCCTTCATGGGTGCATGTCTATAATCCCTGCATTTGGGAGGCTGAGGCAGGTGGATCACTGTGAGTTTGAGGCCAACCTGGGATACATAGTGAGTTCAAGATCAACCCTAACTACACAGAGACCCTGTCCCACACATAAAAAACATTGTATTTTAATATTTTTCCATGAAGTTGACAATAACTGCCTGACACTTCTGATCACTTCTGTTCAGTGCCTAACATGGTGCCGAACACAACCAAGGGTTCTTCAGGGAATGCTTTGTGATGGTCAGGGAAGCTCGGCTTTCTTCAGCAAGAAAGATTTCCACACCTGGTGCAGTGAGTCATTCTAAAAAATATCCAAACTTAACCAAAAACGCATCAGTCAATCTTTTAAGAAAATATTACTCTGGATAAATTTGTCTCACAAAATAATTCTGTAATTAAACTGTCTTTTGATGGTATATTCAACAAAACATAATAATACACTCACGGGAAGACTGAGGAATTCATTAAAATAGTCCACAAGAAAGATATCTGTTGCCAAAGAGTCTTCCTGTAAAAACATAAAAACACAAAATTATGTTGATAAGCTGTTTTAAAACAAACCAATATTATTCCCTAACTTTTAATCAATTTATTATAATATAGATCATCAAATATTTTTTATTCAGTCTATACTACCTCTCACTCTATACGTAACACAGTGGTCGAGCCTCTGGAAGGAAGGAATATGAAAACAGGATGCAACATACTCCTGAGAGAGCTTGCTATTGCACTTAGCTGGAAAGCAGAGCACACGAAAAGTGTAGCCCGACATTTCAAGAAGCTCCAGTGAGAAGAACAGAGACCAGTTTACCTCCATGTGGTAAATTTCCCATGGACTCACTAACTGTATTATCTTACATAATTAAATACATGATATATAATATATATAACAGGCAGAGTCAATAAAGACAGAAACAATGAGAAATGTTTGGGGGTAGAAGGAAATTGAGAATGTAAGTTTCTTAAATTGGTCAATGGAAATGATAAACTAAGTGAAGTAAATGTTTTAGTGCCTCCCCATGAGGTGCTTTTCTAATCTACTCCTGCTGCACTTTTGTAGAAGGACTTAGATGATGAATGTCTTCCAGGCGTAAAGATTGTGTACATTTTTTCCACAACTATCTCACCCACTAATGTAACCACTTTTAAAAATGGCAAAACTAAAAAGCCACTGGCAAGAACAAAGCTGTCTCCCAAATCATAGAACACCTTATTTTATTAGTAATTGTTTCCATTGTGTCAAAAGTACATCATGACACACTCTTATACAGTATGTGTGTTTATTTTGTTATTCATAATTATATTTCAATTTTGCAAATCTAACATGAAAGTTGACCAAAGTGACACAATGCTATTATTTCCATATGGCTGACAATATTCTCTTTATACAGTACTGGCCAAATTTTTTTAAATTTATTAAAATACTGCACTATGTGGAAGATAGTGTATATTTACCCTTAGGTTGGAAAACAAAATTTCACAGTAATTTCTTGAAATAACTGAAGTGTCAGAAAAGAGTTATAAACAATCCTCATGAGGGGGCCGGGGATATAGCTCAGTGGTTCTGGCACCTGTATTGCAAGCGCAAGGGCCTGGGTTTGATCCCCAGTAACCACATAACAATACTGGGCATGGAGACTCACCCAGCAACAATCAGTAACACATACCACAGGGCCGGGCATGGTGGCTCACACCTGTAATCCCAGCAATCAGGAGGCAGAGGCAGGAGGATTTCTGTGATGTGAGTTTGAGGCTGAGCTCAGGGCCAGCCTGAACTACAAAGAGAGACCCTGTCTCAAAAAAAAAAAAAAAATCCTCATAGGACTTATCTGAAGGACTTTACTCAAGTCTCAATTGATTAAAACAGTAAGAAACTAAGGATTTAATAAATCTACTACCTTCTTACTAGTACTGTAGTAGTGTACATTCAAATGAAGTTCTGGTTGACAAAGCATAATAAAGCAGATACGATCTGGGGGAAACCAAAGGTTAATATCCTTTCAAACTTTATCAAAGTAATTTTAACTTTTGGGCTCTATTTTGCAAAGGACCTAGTTTCTGTTAACTCTTATGAGAAAATATCTTACATTAAACACCTTTACTATCTCCTAGGTAGAAAACACTGTGTTACCATAAGTCCTGGGCCATGTGCTAAAAAAAAAATCCACAGATGGAAGTGTGTGTATTTTAAATTAATAACAGAAGTATAGACCTTAGTTAGTTTTCATAAAATATACATTTTATTTTTAATTTTTAGCTATAATACAGAATATGTATTTCATGGTGTCTGTGACCAGTCATATTGCCAGAAATTTCTAGAACATCCTCAGATTTATATATTCATTTCCAAATGCCTCACACTTCTAAGAAACTCTAACTCAACCAACTATATATAAAGAAGTACTTATTTTGTTTTGGTTTTTATCTTAATCCATTTCAAACTAATGTAAACTTTTACAACATACAGGAAGAATGAATTACTAGGAAACAAAATAAAGCAAATGCTTTGCAATCCCAAATTGCTATTAAGTTAAATAGTTAGAAGCATATCCTGCCAAACTGCATGAAGTTTCTCAATATTTACTTCTGACTTCTGAGTTCATCTTGCTGCAGACCTGTGCGTTCTTAGTGGCCCTCCCTTAGACCCAGGTGAGTCCACATATCCTGGCATTGGTCACATCCTTGAGTTTGCACTTACAGAGAACCACAGAAATGTAAAGTAATATTCAAATTGATGTTTCTTTTCTGAAACTGTGCCTTAACTTTTACCAACATTAAACATTTGTGATTGTGCTCATGGGATAATTACTCCGTGAAAGCGAGGTATAGACTGCAGGCAGCCCACTCATTCCTCTCTGGAACTTCAGCAGGAAGGCCCGCACTTGTGAAATAAAGAAGTGTGCGTGTCCCTGCCGTGACTAGTTCAGTCAGCTCCAGCATCACATCATAGTAGGCAGCCTTACAAATGAATGAAGACGTCCTAACGCCTTCACTCCCAAAACCTTCCAATAACTACAACAACAAAATGAAAGACCTTGATCTGAGGAAGAAGCTCAGTTAGCCCCGGTACATTTCCCCGCTCCAATTACTCAAATATTTGAAAATAAGTTAATTCCATACTTGGGTTGAACATCCTCCAAATAACTAATAAACTAGTGATGGTTCAAGGTACAATCAAGAAGAAAATTGAGTTACAATCAGTTCCTCCATTACATCATTTCATCACCCTGACTGCAAAATTTGTAGCACACATTCTCTGCTGGATGATGCAATGGAAGATAAAAACACTTCTCGGAACTAAATATATTCTTGAAATCTGATTTTTCATGTATTACAGGTGTGCCATCTGTGAAAGTGAAGTCAGCTTTTCCATTTTTAGTCCAAACTTCTCAAATTTCTCACTAAATGGGAGTTAGGCAAAATAGTTTATGCACGCTTGCTAATTATGGTAGGTTAAGACTTTTTTTTTTTTTTTTTTTGCTTATTTTTTTGTATCCTCGAATCAGAGGAATTACGATTTTCACATAACTCTAAAACATTCGGGATATACAAAGATTTTATAAGCAAGGAGGATGAAATAAGATAAACCTAAATACCATAGCCCAGGATATGTCATAAGAAATAGAAACTATTTTCTCCAAAGAAAGGAAAGATGTTGTCTAGTAGAATCAGAAGACACTCCTAGGGAAACAGTACTTGAAATCTGTTTTAAGTAACCTCAAATTCCATATTTAGAAACACAAATATGAGCAGCAATTCAGGGTGGAGAAGGAAATGCACCAGCAAGGAGAGGTCAAGAAGCAGAGCAGAATGGTGACCTCTGACGAAGGAAGACAGGCAGAAGGAGCTTCATGGAATTATAGTGCTCTTATAGCGATGGGAATTTGGATTACAAAGGTGTATAGATTTCTTTAACTTCAGCAAATGATACTCTCAAAATATTTGCATTTCACAGTGTATAAATTTTACATCAACAAAAAAATCATAAACTGACACTGAAAATGAGTTCATGATATTCACACTGAAGTTCTGGGGTGAACTGTATCAGTGCTGTAACTTATTTTTAAAATGCATGAATAATAACATAGCTTGATAGATGGCTGGCAGTATAGATGGGAAACATAAAAAAAGCAAAAGAATAACCATGAAATCTTGATACGTCAGGTTCACTGCACAATTCTTTCTTATATGCTTTAATGTGTTTCACAACAAAATGTTGTAGGAAGCACTTATAAATACAGAAACAAGATCTAGTTTCTCTGTCCCTTTTTGGTAATCTGTAATCAGTGCTCTCTGTGGGGATTGAGGGGAAAAGGAGAATTTCAAGACTGAACCCAGTCTCGGAAACTTCGTGAATTAACAAGACTGTCTCAAAATTTCTCTTCTCTTCGCCTCCTTCCCTCTAGAACAAACTGCTGGTCCTCTGATCATCTTCAGACCACCACCTTGGGTCCCCTTCACTACAGGCCAGGCCACTGAGCCCTCCAGTTCACTCTTCTGTCCGTAAGACACCAAACTTCATTTTTTCTAACCTCCTTACTCACAACACCTCGTGGACCAGTCTTTTTAACCATATCTAAATTAATACAAAGGATCCATTTATCTGAAGCTTTTCTAAATGGCGTGTGCTGGATGCAGTTCAGCTCCTGCCCATCTGTCCAGCCTCAGCTCATATTAACATGCTTGTAATAGCAATTTTTTTTAAAGTTTTACACCTTTGCACATATTGATTATTCTACCTAGAGAGAGATTTTTTTCTCTTATATTCACTTATCTTTTTCTGCTCAAAAAATCTGGAATAGTGGTGGTCTGTTTTTCCCCTCTACAAATTTTTCTTTATTCTATAGTCATCTCTGTCTTATCCACTGAAAGGTGAACTTCTGGAAAAGAGTGCCTGTTTCAAAAAATTCTCAATGCTTTTATCTTTTTATTTATTTATTTTTGATTTTTTTTTCAGATAACAATCTCACTTTGTAGTGCAGCTGGCTTTGAAATGAGCAATCCTTCTGCCTCAGCCTCCTGAGTGCTAGAATTAGAGGCATGCACCAGCTTGCCTGGGTTCAGCGCCTCCAGACAGCAGATGCTCATAGCTGTATTTTGTGGTTCTAGGAATTCAATCCAGGGTCTTTACACTGAGCTACATCTCAATGCTTTTTGAATTTTTTTAAAATTTTGAGACAGTCTTGTTAATTCGCTAAGTTTCTGAGACTGGGTTCAATCTTGAAATTCTCCTTTTCCCCTCAATCCCCACAGAGTGCACCGATTATAGGCGTGCACTACCACACCAGGCTTCCCAACATTTTTGAAAAGTGCACAGTTACAGAGGACATGAAATCTGAACAGACTGATGACCTAGTGGACTCTAAGAGAATACTAACAAAGAGACATTGTCAAAAGAGAAAAATAATATATATAAGAATGCATCAAGAGATGAGTAGAGGGAGGTGGGAGGAGAGAAAGATGATGAAAAATGGAATGCAGATGTGTCCTGTATGTGTACCGACTCCATACAAGGAATATAAATATGTACTACAACTCTACTAAGAAAAATTAAATGTAAAACAAAATCAATAAAAATTCATAATGCAAAAATACAGTGGATAGTGAAATAAGTCCCATAAAAAGGCGTGTGGAAATAGTTTGCTTAAATGCAAAATATTTTTGAAATTTTGGAACCAAAAGCCCATTTATCTGATTCCCAAAGGTTTGCAAAACTATATTTTCTTAAGAATGAAGTCAATGAAGGAAGGAGAAAGTAAGAATGGTTCATGTAATGAAGAGCAAAAATACAGAGTTCCTTTTTGTTTGTTTGTTTATGTTTTCTGGTAGCGGGGATTAAACTGAGGACCTTGGATTTAAAAGGCAGCACAGTGCAGAGCCACTGAGCTAAATCCCTGGCCCTAGATTTCTTCCTTGTATCTTTAAAGATTCCTTTACATTGACACGTACTCTTAAGTTCTTCCCAGGACACTTCTTTCCTTCCTACCCTCCCTCTCTCCTGGGAAAAAAAAAATTCAAAAGGCTCATGGAAGATGAATGATGCTCTTGACTTCCTTTTACTTGTCATATTCTCACTTTATATCTAGTAGGTTGCGGCTAATCCACTAGACCCAATATCCTCTCTCTCTGCTCATACAAAGGCCCTATAATCCAAAATTTTCATTTAAAAATGTATCACTGGGAATGTAGACTGGTGCAACCACTGTAGATATCAGTGTGGAGAGTCTCAAAACACTAGGATTAGAGTCCCATTTGACCCTGCTATTTCCCTGCTAGGTATAATATATGAAAGAATCAAAGCATCATATCAAAGTGACATATATGCACCCATGTTTATAGCAGCACAGTTTGTAATAGCTAAATATTGGAAACAGTCCAAATGCCCATCAACTAAAGACTGGATAAAGATTATGTGTTTTAAAAATAAATAAATAAAATGGAGAATTACTCCCAGCCATAAAGAATGATAAAGTAGTGACACTTATACTTAAATGGATGTACCTTGAAGATATACTCATAAGTTAAATAAATGGGACACAGATATGTAAATACCATATTGTTTCTTTAGTATGAGAACTGAAAGTGTAAATGAGGTCCAGAATGTATGAAAGATATTGTGAAATAGGAAGAAAATGTTCAAAGGGAAAAGAGAAAGGAGGTCAGGCGATAGTAAAGAAGGAAAGAAAAAATTCGATGGTAACAAAGAGATGGAAACAAAGCTGATGTATGTAGGGCCTGGGGTTGTAGGGAGGGCAGAGGAATGGGGAAAAGTGAGAATCAGGATATATCATGTACAGGTACAAATTCTCAATGAGGAATGTGATCATAATATGTGCCTAAGATGTACCAATAAACTCAATGAAGGAAAAAAATTTTTTAAATAAATAAAAGGGGCTGAGGATTTAGCTCAGTGGTTCCAGCGCCTGTCTTGCAAGCGCAAGGGCCCAGTATCGATTCTCCATTTAACCACATATAATATTGGGCATGGAGACTCAGGCCTAGCAGCAATCAGTACCACATATCACAGTGCTGGACATGTGGCTCATGCCTGTAATCCCAGCACTCGGGAGGCAGAGGCAGGAGGATTGCTGAGATGTGAGTTTGAGGCTGAGCTCAGGGTCAGCCTGAACTACAAAGTGAGACCCTGTCTCAAGAAAAAAATTTAAAAATAAATAAAAATAAAAGTGTCCTACACTTTTTCTTCCCTTCTACACTGTACCTGTGGGTTAGAAGAGGTCGTGCCAAGCTTCTCTAAATCCTCATGCACTTTTGGTTCAAACCCCATAACTAACACTTCAACATAAACTCTTCATCATCACATTGTTTCATGTTAAAGGCCAGTCTCCCTCCAACCAAGAGTTATACTACTTTTGGAAAAAGTGACTAATGTGTGTCCCCAGTAGGGTCTAATACAGCCCTCAGTGGACTTATATTGACTAATGTATCAGTGATATTCCAACTGTCTCTGTAGTTACAGAAAAAGCATCAGAGAACTGATCATTCCCTGAGTATAATACTCCAGACATGAATGAGTTCCAAACAGCACTTCCCAGAGGTTCCCTGGGACCTGTCTCAGTTTGCAGAACACTCCTCTACAACATTTCCCTCTCATCTTCAAGAAAAGGAGGCTTAAGAGCCAGAGAGAGGGTAGGAGTGACACCTACATCTCTGCCTGCACCTGCCTTCTACCGCAGAAGTCATCTGCTGGACCCGAGGCTGCTCTACAGCGTCCAGCCCAACTTGTGTTCAGTCTACCAAGCTTCCTTTTGGAAAATAAACAGTAAGTGGCTATTAATTACCAGATAACTAGAAAGTCTTGTTCATGAGGACTTCAATTATATAAGTTTTTAAGTATTCTAAAGATATTCTTATGATCTCTGTTTATTATTTCATTCAACCTATAAAATAACTGGATATTTATTTGAATGGGCTGAATATTACCTTGAAATGAACACTTTATTTTAGACAAAGTCTCACTATGTAGTTAAGCTGGCCTTGAACTCACTATACAGCTCAGCCTGGTCTCGAACTTGCTGTGACCCTCCTGCTCCAGGCTCCCAAGTGATGAGAACAGGCATGCGCCACCACACTCAGCAAACTAAATGCATTTTAAATGAGTAAAATGCAATAAACACTGCTTTCCAGTAAATTCCCTCTTAATTTGATGGTTGAGATAAAAGCAATCCTTTTTTTAAAAGCTTTTTTCCTTTTTAAACAGCTTCTATTTTGCTGTAGGTTTTATATATCAGAAACTCTTCAACAAAATAGGTCATAACACTAGTATCTTTATTTCATAAAAACTTTTATGAAGTATGACACAACTATTAGCATAAATTCAGAGAAACTTTTTAAGACACACAAAAAAAGATAACATCATTTTGGATTTAAAGCTCAGATACATACTTAAATCTTTAATATTAATATATTCTATTTTAATGCTAAAAATCTAGGAGTCCCTTCACTTTAAACTTCTTGCAATGCATACATTACATGTAACCAAATCCCAATGTATCATAAAGCTTTCTGAACCATTTGCTATGGTAGATTTATATTTCAGCTTTTATGTAAAATTAAGGCAATGAAAAAGGCTAAGACTAACACGTGGGAAAAAGAAGCATTCATTTTATCTATATTAATTGAATTATTTACAAGAATGTACTTACACATTGCTTAAATAATCAAAAACATACTATGCAAGAGAACTAATGGAAGAGCTAAAAATTTAATAAAATTTTTGTGTTTTCCCTAAGAAAGTTACCAGAGAATGGCAATCAAACACAATAACAGAGATGCTAAAGTAGAAAAATGTCACAAAGGTGACAGACAGTAACTAAGAAATTTTCAATAAATATTCAATGAAACCGCCCAAAAAGAAGAAAAAGAGTAATTATTACACATGCAAATATCTGTCAACCAAAATGATCTAATCATTTCATGGCCTATTCTGGACATTGTGCTGGGGAAGCTATAGGGAATAAATACTAAAGTCTACTGAGACACACTGTACACTACAGGAACTCATAGTTCTGTTAAGAAACTCTAACATTTATGCAAAAAACATTTGAATGTAGAATACACCCAGCAGAAGGTTTCTGACAAACAAATGACTGATCCTAAATGATTTGCTCTATGCTTTGAGAATGAAGATCCCCTATTAAGGAAAATATATTTTTCAGACACACACAATAACTTACTTTCAGATCCAATAATTGAGAAAATATAGCATGATTAAAAAAAATCCTATGAACATAGGATCACCACACCAAAAAGAGCGCCATTTAAACAAAACACAAGTTTATTCTTTTCGTATACTCGGAAACAGTTCAGTCCCCCTCGAGGTTGACTGCCAGCCTCAAGACATCGCTTCTATCTCATGACCCAAGATAACTGCTTCAGCTCCAGCATTATATCCTCCTTTGCAGCCATTAAAAAGAAGGGCTCATTCTCTACTCTCTCTACACATATGTTGAGAATTACACATACAAAAACCTGGCTTCCAAATGTGGTTCTCCAATTACTAGCTGTGTCACCTGTGGGGTAGTTATTTGATCTCTCTAAACATCAGCTTTCCCAAAGAGGACACACATTTCTGCTTATATCCTAATGATCAGAAGTGTTCCACAGTCATGTTTGGCCACAGGGGACACTGCCAAATGTAATATGTATTCTGGATGGCAAAATGTCTAGCATCTATTAAGGAGAAGCACAAAGTGGAGTTTAGAGAGATACAGGTCTCTGTCGCTTTGTATAAGAATGTGAAGTTTGGGCCAGGGATTTAGCTCAGTGGTTCCAGCATCTGCTTGGCAAGCACAAGGTCCTGAGTTTAATCCCTGGTACCAAATACCACAATGTCAGGGTGGTGACAGTGTTAGCCCAGCAGTCAAGAGGCAGAGGCAGGAGGATTGCTGTGAGTTCGAGGGTAGCTGGGTTACACGGTGAGTTCAGGGCCACTCTGAACTACAAAGTGAGATCCTGTCTCAAAAAAAAAGAAGGTATAGTTTACCAATTAAAGTGATACTTCTGCACTTTGGAAAAACAGAGGCAAATATGTGTTCAAGACAACATGGTTAATCTGAAAATACTTGGTTGAGCATGTGAATTTGAGGATCTGCTCACAAACTGGTCTCCGTGGAAAGCTGCCCTGAGCTCCAAGACAGTCTGGATGATGTTAGCTTGGAAAGGTTTCACTGAGGAGATGAGCTGGGCCTGGAGGAATGTGCAAGATTGTGAAATGGATGGGGAAGGGCAACTGAGACAAAACTCGACAGCAAAGGCAGGAGCCAAGCCGGGTAGTTTGGCTGGAGCAGAAGGCATGTGGAAGTACTTTGCAAACCCGAAACAGGATGAATGTCGCCTTTATCACAGAGAATTGGAAGGTAAAGTTAAAGAAGGCTGAAAAATTATGCTAAAGCAAAGTGTTTGACATATACTCGACGTGTGGCCTCAGGCCCAGTGACTTAAGCTCTATGACTTCAACTTAACTGTGAAAGATGGACAACAGTTACCACCTAATAAGGCTTGTTTTGTGGTTGGATACTAACATGTATTCAGCATTCAATAAATATCAGCTATTAATAAATGCCCTGAAAAGTCAAATAACATGATACTAGCTGAGAGTTCAATAGCAATCTGAGAGGCAGGGTAGCAGCGGTGAGAGAAGTAAAAGCAAAGGTAGACGAGGAGTCTGCATGTTACACTTTAGACAAAGGAAAACTGGAGTTGGCAGAAGTATTGAAGGCAGGGACATCAGGACTACTGCCAAAGTCCAGGCCCCCAGATGAAGGCCTGGAAGAAGACAGTAGCTATGAGAATGGAGAGAATAATTTGGCTAAGAAAGGTACTTGGCAAATGTTTGCAGGCAGGAGACGAAGGAGGAGGAAGGAAGGCTTGCACTTAGATGCCTGAGTAGTCAGTGGCACCATTAACCAAGAGAAGAAGAAGTGGACGAAGAAAAGAATTAGGGATGGGGGAGTGGAGATAAAAGTTCTCTTGAAGTGATGCAGGAACACTGAGATGATCAAGATGCCCAAGAGCCAGTGCACTGACAGAGGTATCTTCAAAAGTGGGGTCCAGCCTGGAGGTGTGCAGACTTAGATCAGTAAATGATAAAGGGATGCTGGAGAGGGAGAAAAAGCATTAGAGAAAACAGGAGTGGTGGTGGATACCAGTAATCCCAGCACCCTCGGAGGCTGAAGCAGGAGGATTGTAAGTTTGAGCCCAGGCTGGGAAACTTCGTGACTTTAAGGAGACCTGGTCTCAAAATGAAAAGGATCTAATGGTCTGCAAAAGCCAAAGTGGATGCTGCCAGAATATGCAAATTTAGTGCACTCCTCGACCCTTCTAGACTGAACTTTTATTTTTTTAAATTCAAATCTTTATTGGTACATTATGAATGCACATCATCATCACATTCAACATTGAGTTTGTACCAGAACATGACGACTTGATTCTCATTTTTCCCCTTTCCCCTCACCCTGCAACAGCCCGTAGGGAGGCACATTTTCCTCCCTAGTACTGCGGATTGAACCCATCCATAGCCTTTGCACTAAATTATATCCTCAGGCCTTTTATATTTTGAGCCAGATTTTGCTAGATCACTAAGTTGTCTAAGTAGGGCTTGAGTTTGTGACCTGTCTGCCTCAACCTTTCAGAATGCTGGAATTCCAGGCATGTACCACCACACCTGACCAGGAATGCACTTTGAATGTACCATCACTCATATCAGTTGAATAAAAAACCAAAAGCAAGTGAGATAATCAGTCCACAAGGGAAATGACTGCTGGAGAACACAGTAAATAACGGAAGTACTTGGAGCTCTTGGAATGAAGCTCAGATCTTGGTAGTGATTAGGTCTTGCTACTTTCTGTCCATAATCTTGGGCAAATTCTGTAACTATAAAATATTATTTTAAACAGCACTCACCCAAATGATAATGTATACATTTGTTTTTATTAATATATATGTGTAGTACATAATGATAATATTCATTGTAGGGAGTTGTTTTATGTGCATAATACATCTTAATTCTTTCTTCACCCCTTTGCCTTCCTTATGTATGTTTGGGAAAGTGTTCATTATTACTCAGTTTCTCCAGAAGTCTGAACTGAGGACAAAATATAAAGAAAAAATTTTCAGGAATTAGAAATCAACTTACAATCAACGCCCTCCACTAATGTTTACTGAGACCAGGAACCGCACAGCCACATCACAACAAAGCCATGGAGATAAAATCCACCTCTCCTGGAAACGCTAAAAAAAACTCAGAGCAACTACATACAGGGAGTCATTTCCATGGAAAAACTTTTAACAAAGATGAGCATTCACCACACAAACCAAGAGGCCCTAAAAATACACCTGTGAAACAACGCAAGAATGATCTTACCGAAGTTATCACCATTGTTACTAAACCAAAACTTCTATACCGCTCAGTTGACGGAGGTGTGGAGGTGGGGGAGGGGGGTGTTTGGACAAATTTCTTTCACACGATGTTTGCTATTAAAAAAACCAGAAAAATACGTAGCCCTTGAAAATTGTACTTACAAAGTCTGCTTCTGTGATATTAGGTGGCTCTGAAAAGAAAAAATACGACAATGTCACTCAATGTGATTTCCTTAGTAAAGGAGAGGGGAGCGCGGTGGCCAGCGCACGTGGCCGGTCCGTGCTGGAGCTGAGAGGTTGGACGGAGGCCTGGGGCCCCGGGCCCGACGGGCGAGGCCGTGCGCGGCGGGGCGGCGGCGGCCACGGCGCGGGCGGGACTCCGCGCCCGGAGAGGGAGGGGACGCAGCGGAGGGAGGGGCGGCCGCCTGGCCCTACCCGCCGAGAGCCGCTCCTCCGGCATGGCGCCGCCTGCTCCCCGCGCCCATCCGCGGCGCCCGCGCCGGTACGTACGTCCGCCGGCCCGTCTGTCACGGCGGCGGCGCGAGGCGGCGGCCCGCGGCCCAGGCCCGGCGGCGGCTCACGTGTCCCGCCGCGCCGCGTCGCCGTGGAGCCGGGACAATGCGGCCGGGCGCGGGCTCATCCACAGGCCGGGCCGTTACTGTGGCGACCGCCACCTCGGCCCCGGGTTTTCTCCCCGCCCGGCTGGCGGGGGAAGCGCTGTCTCCCCGAGGCCACGGCCTACCCGGTAGAGTCGTGGACGGACGACGCACCGCTCTTGGTGCCCAGGTCGGCGGAGGTAAAAGTCCGGCGCGGGTCGGTTAGGGTGCCTCACGGTCAAGGTGACCACGCTCGGTGACCCCAGGAGGCCGCGGAAGACCAGCAGTGGACTGAGACGGCCTAGGCCGCGTGTTTGGGCAAAAGTTACGATGAAACAATTTATGAAAAATGAAATTTTAAAACAACAAAAATCCTAAATAGAAAAAAATATATATCTTTTCGGAAAGGTTGTAAGTAACTCCAGTGGCTCGGCTCGGCCTCCCAAACCTGAAGAAACCCTCTATCTGGTTACTGGCTGTGTACACACCCCATGTTCCCAGTGCAGAGGCCCAAATGGAAGCACATTCCTTCCCAGTCCTTTGTTTTCAGATTTCAGCGTCTAAGTGGTACCTTCAAACACCAAGTAAGTCAAGCCAGAAACCCTAGGAGTTTCTTCCCTGAAACTTTTACTCCAAACTTCCTATGTCTTCAGCTTAGGTCCTGCCAATTCTAAGCTTAAAAGTATTCCTGGAATCTAGAGTCCCCTCTCCACTGCCACCGACAGAGCTTTAGTACAGGCTCCCAGTATCCAACCTGCTGTAAAAACTTCCAAACGCATCCTCTTCCAGTCTTTGCTTCCATTCAAGGGTCTCTCAGATCTCCTCTCCACAATGTACGTAAAATCATCTAAGCACAGCCTACCCCCTGGAAACTGAGCGGCTCCACATTTGCCTCCCTTTGTGGGGCCCACAGGTGAGTGATCAGAGACCCGCAAGTGTGTGGATGCTTAAGCAAGGAGGAAGAGAGGGCTTATGCTTCAGGGAAGTGTAATACTTGCCTGGTTACATTTACAGCTTTTTCAATGGGATGTAGGGGAAAAAAACCCAAAAAATCACCTCTTTGGCCAATGAGTTAGTAGAGAGGTGAGAAGGGAGAGGGAACACATCTTAGGGCTTTCATTGTGAGTGACAACCACAGGAGAATGTGACAGAGAGATGTCATGAGTTTACTGTTCTGAAAAAGAACCGCTCTGGGTGCTTCTAGACTCAGAGTCCTCATGCACTATAAAGGCGGTGCCTACCAGATATGTTCTACCTGTGGCCTGTGGGCATGCCTGTGTTTCAGTTTTTAAACACTGAAAAATAAAGGCAGTTTTGCTACAAATACAATTCACTATATGTATTATATGCAGCCCAAGACAGACTTCTCTCGATGCAGCCAGGCGAGCCAGGCTCTGCCAGCAGGAACAGAGTGGTTCTCTGAGGGGCTGGATGTAGGAAAGAAACACGGTAGTTGGGATTAAGTCCAGTGTTTTCAGCCTGAACAGAGAGGCCGGGGAGGTTGCCATCAAAAGAGACAGAGAAAGCTGTGAGTGGACGTGTTGAGGGGAAAGTGTAGGAAGTCTAGTAGCCATCAGATGAAGATTTTGAGTTTGCAGCTGACGTACAAACCGGAATTTTGGGTAGAAAACTGAGAGTCAGCCCATAAATGGACTTTACAGGAGTTTGCTTATGTTGTTCCTGCCAGCAGAGAAAAACTCTTCTAGTCTTTTCTTCGCTGGGTGACATTTTCTCATTTTTCACAGCCCACCTGGGGAGGCCTCTTCTCTGGGACACCTTCATATGGATTCCTTTCATTGGCTCTGTTCTTGCTCCTGTAATATTTGATGCAAACTCATATCTTAAGACTATATTCCGTTCAAAATTACTGACCCAAGAAGGTGTCCCTCAACCCTCAGTACCACCGGCAGACAATACCCTCCTGGGGCTTGCGGGAACTGCATCCTATTTCACCATCTCCCCTCTGTGCCGTGCCAGATGCCCACCACTCACAGCCACCTGCAGACGTGACCTTCTGGAGACCCTGGAGCCCTCTCCGTTCCAGTCAGGCTACGTTCTGTGCTGCTCAGACCAGACTTGCCTCCTGTACCCTGACAGCCATACTGACTTCTTTCAATGTTGGCAGCTGACACATTCATTCTGGTGAGAAGTCGCTAATAGCCTAACATGCTTAGTATTATTATTCTCAATTTTCAGTTTAAGAAATTAAGAGTTAGGTGATAGTTTACATAAAGATACACAGCTTAAAAGTGTAGAAGCCACGAGTTTTCTGAATATAAAACCTTTGCTCCTTAACCACTAAGTTATGTGTCTTTTCTCTCTAAAATTAATCTCACAAGATTAAAAAATAGCACAAAAACCACAAAGACAAAATTGAACCCAAATGCCTGGGTTAAAGTTGTTTTGGTGATTCTTGGAGAACAGTTGAGACATAATTCACATATTCAATTTACCTATTTAAAGTACACAGCTCAGTGGTTTTTAATATGTTCAGACTTGTGTAACCATCCTTTTAATCAAATTTGGAACATTTTCATCACCTCAGAGAAGCTCCATACCCTTTAAGAATTGGCCCCTCCCCACCCCCCCGGACTCACTACTCCACTTTCCAACTCTCTATATTGCTTATTCTGGACATTTCATGCAAATAGAATCATTTCACTGCTGGTCTTTTGTGTCTGGCTTCTTTCACTGAGCATAATATTTTCAAGACTCATCCATGCCATGGCATGGATCAGTACTCTTTTCCTTTTATGAGTGAATAATACACTGTATACCTTCTTTTTTTTTTTTTTTTTTTTTTTGAGACAGGGTCTCTCTTTGTAGTTCAGGCTGGCCCTAAACTCAGCCTCCAACTCACGTCACAGCAATCCTTCTGCCTCTGCCTCCCGAGTGCTGGGATGACAGGCGTGAGCCACCACGCCCGGCACTGTGGTATGTGGTACTGATTGCTGCTGGGTGTGAGTCTCCAGTATGGTATGTGGTTACCGGGGAATCGAACCCTGGCCCTTGCGCTTGCAAGACAGGCACCAGAAACACTGAGCTAAATCCCTGACCCCCCATTTTGTTTATTAACCAGTGAACATTTAGGGTTCCCACTTTGGTTGTTATAAATCATGGTACTATAAACATTTATGCACAAATTATTTTCATTTCTCTTAGGTATCTATTAAGGAGCAGAATTGCTGGGTCAAATGTTTAAACTCTTGAGGCACTGACAAATTATTTTATAAATTGGCCACACCCATTTTGTATTTCCAAAAGCAGTGGCAGCAAGATCTGATTTCTCCACGTACTGGCCAACATTTATCATCTGATGTTTTCATTATAAGTATCCTATTGTTGTGCAGTGGTATTATTTGCCATTTCCCTCATAACTAGAATCTATTTACTCTTAGCCCTACATCTCCCTCCCTCCATAGTACACCATAGGTGTGTGTGTGTGTGTGTGTTTTTCCAAGAAGATCTTTTTCTGTCATCAGTCTACATTATTGTTAAAATGAAGAGAGTTTCAAACTGAAAAGTTTAATGAGAAATGTACCTATATAAACAGAATTGAGCTTTTGTCTGTCCTCTTCTGGCTTTGGATATGTATTTGGTTATTTTAAAGGGTTTGTAACAGCCTTACATATCTTCCTGTACACCTGAAATTCAATTCTGAGGACCCTGGGGAGCATCTCAGACAGTTCTCCCTCACAAAAGAGTTAAAACAATGATATAATGACTCACCAAAGCAGCAGGGAGTAGGACGGAAGGGACCCCACGGTAAGCTTCTAGATACAAACGGTTTCAGACTGACGCCCATGCTAATGCCTCAGGACTGGCCTTCTAAACTACAAAGATTCCTCTGCTATAGGGCTGAATTTTGGTGCCTGCTCAAGATGAAAAACAGCAAGGATTTATCTAATTATTCTTTCAGGTGTTGTTGTGGAGACTACCTTATATATTTATGTACAAATATCTCCTTGACAATCAAGAGCAGAGTTGAGGTATCACCATTGTTGAAAGACTTTCATAAGTACTGGCTCATCCTTGGCTTTGCTGTGGGAGGATCCGATTTAAACCTTGATATCAACTTCCATGAGTACGAGTAAGAATAGCACCAAAGGGGGTCCGGGGAGTTAGCTCAGTGGTTCTGGCGCCTGTCTTGCAAGCACAAGAGCCTTGGTTCGATTCCCGGGTAACCACATACCATACTGGGCGTGGAGACTCACGCCCAGCAGCAGCCAGTACCATATACCACAGTGCCAGGCGTGGTGGCTCATGCCTGTAATCCCAGCACTCGGGAGGCAGAGGCAGGAGGATTGCTGTGATGTGAGTTTGAGGCTGAGCTCAGGGCCAGCCTGAACCACAAAATGAGACCCTGTCTCAAAAAACCTAAAAAAAAAAAAAAAAAAGAATAGCACCAAAGGATAAAATTCACAGAAGTTATAATAGTGATTTTAAAGTTTGATAGCAATAGGATATTTAAGATGGCCAAGAGTCTGAATATATAAATGGACAATGACCTAATAATACATACTAATTGACTCTGACCCATAACCACACCATACAGTTTGAAGGCCAGACCATAACTTTTGCAGTAACAGGCTCAGAATGTCCCAGATTGACCAGTGACTGTGGGGTTCTCAAATTCTGAGACCATTTCCCACTCAAGACCAACCAGAGGAAGCCAAATATGCCCCCCAAACCATTCACTAGGATTCCATTTCCAGGTAGCCCATGTCTAACTTCCCAGGCCAATAGCCGCAGACTGCAGTGTGCAGAAAGCTGTCCCTTCTTCTCACCGTAAAGCTTTCCTACTCCCCTTCCTACCACTGAGTCTGAAAAATGCAAGCAATGGAGGCTGACCCCTTGCCACAAAAAGCTCTGGATAAACACCCTCTGGTTGTTTCTTTTATTTCCACATAACCCAACTATATTTTTAATTTTTATACAGAAGTGAGTCAGTGTGACAGGTCAGCACATTAGAATGTTTTTCCTGGGAGCTGGATGGGAGGGAACTCAGCATCTAATGATACGCGATCCCACCCCACTCTCCAGTTCTGGAAGGAACTGCAGGAGCTTTAGATACATAGGCTATAAAATTTATATGATGTTTATTTTCATTCTTCTGGTTACTGCTGATTATCTTTTCTTTTTGTTAAACTGTTTGCCTTATCTGTATTGTATAACAACTACCCACATCCGTATTACATTTAACTGGAAAATGGCCCTTTTTTTGACTTCTTAACAGTTCATAATTTTTGAAGAACATAATTACTTTAATATATTCATTAGGCAATTTCTTAACTTATCCAAGATAACTACCATGTGGACCTGCTGGTTTAGATTTACTCTAATTGTCAATATATTCCATTCCATTGCTTTGTTTTTTGCATGGACTGATGAGATAATTCAAGTTTTAACTCCTTCCTAGCTAAAGTTTGAACATTCAAATATTGCTCTAAGAGAGGGTAAAAATTCCAGCAGCTAAAAATTTCTGTCAGCTCATCTGAGACCAAGTCAACAGCAAACGATCCTCTATGAAAACAGGGGGCAGCAGACCAAAATCTCTGCGATGCAGGGAAGAGTCTACAGGCAGAAAGCCAGTGTCAAATATTTAGCATCAAACAGCCACCATCCTAACCCCAGTTCTGAAGTTACTGTGTGGAATGAATATATTTATAAGTTTCTCTAAATCTTTTTACCTGGAAAAAAATTTTTACAGATAATACCCTCCCTCATAGGGTTCCTCTTAACACAAAGAAATAATGTCTCCACAGCTCACTGACAGGCCAATTTAAAAAGTTAGCTACCAAAAACAACAACAAAAAAATGGAAACAAAACTTATGTATGTAGGGGGAAAGAGGACTGTACGGAGGGCAGAGGAAGGAGAAAAAGTGAAAATCAAGATGTCTCATGTATAGGTACCAATTCTCAATGTCGAATGTGATTGTAATGTATGCATAAAATATACCAATAAACTCAATTTTTAAAAATTTAAAAAATTTAAACAAGCAAAAAAAATTAGGTACCAACCTGGGCCAGGGGTTTAGCTGAGCAGCAATGATTTGGCAAGTGCGAGGTCTGAGTTCAATCCCTGGTACCAGAAAAAAATTAGCTACCTACAACAGGAAGAGACAAACATTTTAAATAGGAGCCCTGTCTCATGACTCCACAGCCTGTTACTCATCGCTTTCCGTAACTGTGGGGTTACAGTAGCAGACACCAGAGCGCTGCGGGGAGGGAGGGAAGAAGAGCCGGTCCTTGAGATACACATACTCCTCGGGAAATAGTTAAGAGCCTTTGAACATGGAAGTGGATTACACTGCACCAGTGCATAAGGTGGGGGCAGCAAAGCAGAGAAAGGGGCCTGTCAGGTCCTTAACACTTCCTTGTTTTAACAATGACACAGAGGCGTGCTTTGAATCAGGAGCTCTTCTCTGGGCCCATCACACCTGGTGTGCGCCTGACCTATCCTGGGTGGAGAAGAGGTCACTGAGAAGGGTGCTCCCAACACGGAGCTTTGGTTCAGCGTGAGTAATGGGGACACAGACTCAGGGCGGAGAACTCACTGTCTAATGAGGAAAACATAAAATCTCTGATCCGCGCGGTGATAACACAGTACAAAGGGCCCAGCTGCAGTGAGGGGAGAGAGCAGCCAGGCTGGAGTGGGAGGGAGGTGAGCGGACTGCCTGACCCTGAGCAAGGAGTGCGCGGGCCAGCAGGAGGAAGGCACGCAGGAAGTCGGAGAGGGACGGAGCGAGGGGGGTTTAAACAGGAGGAAAATGGAGCTCTGGATAAAGTCTGTCGTATCACATGACAGTTAATCATTACTTCAGCAATTCAACGGCCATGCACGAGACGCTGTTAAAGGAGATAAAGTTTTCGGCCCTTAAGGAACTTGGTAATGGTGGGAGACAAGAATTTAATACAAACAAGACACATCAGAAATATGGAGAAAAGGAATAAATAAATATTAGATTCAAAGCAGGCAAAATGTTCATCTTGTTGAAGAGATCAGAAAATGAGTCATGGAAACTAAGGATTAGCTGGATTGTAACAGAATTTAATACGGTAAGAAAGGAAGTGGGAGAAATCACTTGGGAGGACAGCAAGGAGTCTGGTCTGGCTGGAACAAAGTGTACGAAGCAACCCGGTGGGAAGGAGTATGAGGAAGTGAGGACGGTCTGGAAATCCTAAAATCTGCGGCATTTCTAACAGTAAGCGATGTGACTGGCGGCACATCTAAGTATAAACGACCTGGCAATGAGCAGTAGAAGTTCAAGCGGGGAGCGAGGTGCGGGAGGAGCTGTTAGCAGGCCTCTGCGCCTTGCCTTCCTGCAGGAGAAAGGGTGCCAGAGGGAAATCACTGGTGGCACGACACCTCTGTCCCAACCCGCGCTCATCTGCCACGTTTCCACTGCTCCTTCCACCTCTCTGGCTCCACAGTCCGTGAGGACAGAGCCAGGAGCGCAGAGCCCTTGGGCCAGGAAACACAGATGGCCGAGGCACAACCCGGGCGGCCAACAAGGTGTTCTATTAGAAGGCATCCGGGAAAGCAGTGCACTCTTACGAGCCAGCTAAAATATTTTAATTACCAACCCTGAGTAATAACCATGCTCAGATTTATTCTATATACACCTTGAAAATTAACTCAAGAGGCACTTCCCCGATTTGGCAATGTCATAGCATATCATCATCAAATACATAAAAGCCGCATTTACTTTTGGGAAGAAAAGCCAAAAGCATCATAAATGAGTCTTTGGTGCCCCCTGCCGGAATGTTTTAGTGTAGCCTTTGGAATAGTTACCTTCCGTTGAAAAATAATGGGTTTTTACACCTCTTCAATCATGTAAAGTTTTTTCTATATGTCATATTTTTAAAGCCAGAATCAATTTAAAATCATAATAAATAACAGTGCAAACCCAGGAACATGATAGAATAAACCTGAAGTATTCGATTAATTTTTGTGTCATACATTTATGACAATTTTGCTCTGTGTCAAAAATAAGGAATAAACTTAGTTTTCACAGTGCGAGGTATCAAAAATATTTTCTCAATAGAACTGCAACCCTTATTGTTATGAAATCCACAATAAGACTTAATTCTTTAAGATCGCTTGAGTGAATGTAAATGTCTGTACTTGTTGCCACAGGAAGGCTGGTATAACATGGTAAGATGGATTTTATAATGTATTTTTTCTATTACTTGATATATCTCTAGCCAGTTTTTCTGAAGTAGGAGATGAAAATTAGGGAATATTTGTCTAACTAAAAGCCAAAGAGAATAATCCCGTTCATTAGCTAGACAAACTGCTAAAGAGTCAGAACATGGGGAAAAGATTGATATTCTCTTCCTAAAGCAGTTTCTAGCTTTTCCCTGAGTTCAACTCACTGTGCTAAAAAGAAACATACCTTTTGAGTTCCTACTCTGATAGTTTTTCTTTAGGACATTTTGTTATACAATCATTAAAACATATACCC
The DNA here is from genome assembly GCA_004026965.1 of Petromus typicus. Classification (NCBI taxonomy): domain Eukaryota; kingdom Metazoa; phylum Chordata; class Mammalia; order Rodentia; family Petromuridae; genus Petromus; species Petromus typicus. The sequence goes on from PVIR01007252.1 coordinate 38,292, forward strand.
TAGCTCTACTGGTAGAGCATGACTATAATTCCTGGCACTCTAGGAGGCTGAAGCAGGAGGACCGAAAATTCAGACCCAACTTTGATAACTTAGTGACTGGGTGACATTTTGCCTCAAAGGTTTTCGAAGAGTCCAGGGCCGTAGCCTAATGTAAATCCCTGGTCTCATCCCCAGTGTTTTGCACACACATGCACATACCCGTAGTGTTCTTATACTACTTTTTTTTCATGTCTACTTGATCAAAATACTTAAATCCCAAGTAAAACCAGAAATACAAAAAACTGCAGCTTTCATTGTTATGAGTATCTTTGGTACAAAGGAATGTTATTTATTTCTAAATTAAACATAATAAAAGTTATTTTCACCACAAAAGTAAGATAAAATGCCTTATTCTAATGAGTTCAAGAATGACAAGATGACAAACACGGCCATGCTTGGACAACACTGGGGCTGCAGTACCAAAGATAACAATACAGTGTCTCATGACGGACTAGAAATAGGATTCCAGGTCACACTGCACTGCTGACAACCAGATGGCAAGGAAATGTTTATTTTCTTTTCCCATTATTCTGTAATAAAAATTCTTTTTTAAAAAAGTGTGGGCTGTTTTTTGTTATTGTTTGATACTGGGGATCAAACTCAAGACCTTGCACTTGCCAAGCAGGCACACCACCTCTGAACTACACCCCCAGCTATAAAAATTCTTAAGATACTGTGAAATATGAGCATTTAAATGATATAGACAATATTACATTTAACTCTTTAAAAGTATTAAGAAACTGGACCTGTGGTTTTAAGATCGTAAGACTCACTTCAGGGATGACATTTAGATCAGACAGAAATCAAGACTGAAGAGTACAGAACAGCAAAAATGTCCATGTAGCAGGCAAAGATTTACTTTATTACTCTATCGGTGTGCTGGAATTGAATCCAGGACCTTGCACATGCTAGGTAGATCTGTTCTTTTGAGACAGGAGCTCACTAACTTGACTAGACTGGCCTCACACTCATTATCTTCGTGACTCAGCCTCCTACACAGTAGGATTTTAGAAATGTGCCACCATCCCCCGCTGAAGATGTGATTTGATCAGAATCTCAAAAAGAGATGGCAGACAAATAATCTAGGTTAAATAAATCGCACAGTGACTTCAGACATGAAGAGGCTAGAATAAGCCTCCTAAGAACAAAGAAACTTCTTCAAGAAAAGTTAAGCCTGAAGAAAATAACACTAAGTAGTACACTGATCCTAATGTGGAAGATGTATCCAAAAATTATGGGAAGTATGTAAAATTTAGAAGTTATCTTTTATTAAATACAACTAACACTTTACTCAATGTACTCATTTTTATATTTTGTCTCCAAAATCCTTTGTGGAATTAGAGTATAGATAAAATTTAATAATTTAGCAATCAAAATTTTATAACAAATTAGGCAAAAAGTTGAAATGGCATATTTTTCTAAACATATCTATATCTTGTTAGCACTTTAAATCTTTTTATTTAAACAATGTGTAAGAGCCACACTTACCTCTCTATAGTGAGAACCCAAGTATATATGCACACGTAGTAATTACCTAAAACAAAAATTTATAAAACTATTTTCTAATTTCTTTCATGCTTGTTAACTTGTCCAACATTAGGATTTATCCCTCTTTGCTGCTGTTCTGTAAATGGGGCATGTGATCAACTTGAAGTCACTTTGGGAAAGAGGTTATTATGGTTTGTATCAAGATATCTCCCTACAGCCTCATGCTAAGTGGGGCTTTGGGGAGGTGGCTGGATCTCGAGGTGAGAACACGCGTCGTGGGTGTGTAATAACTGGGTCAGTTTGCTGACTGTATTAGCACAGTGGAAGGTATGGCTAACTGGATTTGCTGAGGACAGAGACCCACCCTGGGTGGAGGCTTGTGGCCTGAGTGGAAGGAGAAGGCCAAGGCAGACCGGTGCTTGCTGCTTCCCTGCCCCCCGCCCCGCCCGCCCGCCATGCTGCCCCAGGGCCAGCTGCCTGTGGGCTGAGGGAGGCCTTTCTTTCAGCTTGTGGCTGTCAGGAATTTTCTCTCATCAAATGAGAAAGTAGGAGGTATACTCTAAATCTTCATAACAAGTTATACTACAACTTATTTAAAAATTATATCGCTGCTTCTTTTCCAACAACTCTATTTTTGTCAAAATAATAAGTGAAATGTGTGACTATAATTTTAGAATTTTTAAAACTGTTTTGGAATACATGAATAATAAGGTCTTATTAACTAAGAGTCCCGTTATAGATGAACACATACTCTCCATAATTTATTTTCTAATGTCTTTCTAGTTAGCAGTATGGTTCAGCTTGCAATTTGGTTGCAACCAAAACTGTGGACTGAATTCTGCTGTTGGAATCATGGAAGGAATTAAGTTTGCAAACCAAAAAGCTCACTGTATTAAGTAAATTTTCCTCAAACAGAAGTCTACCAAAATATGCCAAAGAAGAGAAAGATGGCAATTATGGGATAAATTCAATAGAACTTCTGAAAATATATTAATATTTCATGTCAAGCACTCACTTTTCAAACTTATAAGACCACTGGTTTTAATTCCAAAATTTTAATGTTATTTGGAAAAGTTTTTTCATAAATGATTAAAGAACATTTCACTACATAGTGATGAAATACAACAATTTAAAGGTTACATAAAATAGTAAAATACATATATAACACTCAAAATTCTTTATTTAAAACACCAAGTTATTAAAATGCATAAAAATGACAGCAAAATAAAAAACTTTCAAAACTCATCACTTTAAAGAAAACAGGTAATGACATGGATTAAATATGTACAAAATAGGAAATAAATCATCATCTTTCATTAATGGGAAGATCTGAATGTGTTCAAAACAGTCATAATTTTAAGTCAGAAAAAGGAAGCACCACACAACACTTCTCTGAAGTCTCACAGGCGCTGTAGATTCCGCTTACTCTGGGCACTGCCTGGGAGGGCATCTCTTCTATTCCTTGGCTTTGCTGCTCCTTTGCTGCATTCTTCAGACCCATGATAAGCACACAGGCATAACACACAAAAGTCAAAACCACAAGCTGTGCGGCTACACAGTCCCCTTTTCTTATACGGCTGGTACCTGGCAGGAGACTGGCACCTTGGGCAAGGTTTTAATGCTTCATCAATAAAAAGTGTCTTGGCGACCTGCCCAGGAGAAGCACATGCAGTCAGTCTCCTGTGTCGTATACAGATATACTTTATTTCAAATTGTGTATATATTTGTCTTAATAACTTATGATAAATATTTACCTTAATATATTCTCCCTGTTTACTGCCTAAGTGGGGAATAGAAGCGCTTGCCACAGGTGTCAAAACTTCTCCCCAGGGAGACCACGTTGGAACTTGCTCTTTCTGAGAACTGGGTGTCCCGGCCTGTGCTTGCACTGATCTTAAAGCGGAGCGATTTAAAAGCTGGAGCCGAGTGGCAGCGTCCTCAACATTTAACACAGCCGCCTGTGGTGAAAGTTGAGAGTCGTCAATGCACAACACCAAAATGCTTCCCAGATAGGATAGCCTTCCGGTGCACATGGATTTGAGAGTTTCCGTGTGGTTTGTACTGTCAGTGTTCTCTCAGGACCATTTCTTGTTAGGAAGAAAAAGCCTTTCTCATCTAACACTTGAAAGTCACAGAAGTATTAAAATTTAAACAATAAATTGTATGATCAGTTATTTTTCTATTTATTTTAAGTTGTGGTTTGATAAATGTTCCTGAAAACAACTGGATAAAAAATATTTTAGACTTTGCAGGCCACACAGTAGCAACTTTTCAAGCCTGCAGTTGTAGAGAATGCAACTATGGATGATAGGTAAATGAAAGAAAGAGATGGTGTTCCAATAAAACTTACTTTAAAATACAGCTAACAGGCCCACAGACTGTAGTTTGCAAACCGCTTTTAAACAAAGAAGAGGCAGATCTTCTGAAAATTTGCCACTGGAGATGACAGAACTCTGAAATTTTTTAAGTTAGCCACTTAGGACGTATTATGTCATAAAACCCAATTTCTTTAGCTGAGCTTTCACAAATATCTAGTGCTGATTCATTTTTACAGTAAAGTTTTAAACAGCTTAGCTATTTTCAAAGGAGCAAAATAATCTCATCTAAACTGGATCCCCACATTACTCAAGTAATTATTCAAGCACTACATTAATTAGCTGTACCTTACTAAGATACTTTCTATTACCAATTGTACATTAGTAATGTTGGGAAAATGAAAAACTAAAAACAAAAAAATTTTGAATAAGTAATCCAGGTAGCCTTCTATTTTGTTGAGGAAAAATATAGTCATTCTTTTGTTACAGAAGAAAATGACATCACTAACCAATTATCAAATAAAATATACAAAGGAAGAATGTTCCTTATATGATTAATTACAAATGTGGTCCCTCTCCGCCTCAGTAATCTCCTTTGTCACAGTTAGGCTCGCGGAGAGCTAAACAACAAGAAATTACAGTTAGATAAATTAAGTAAAGGAGGCCGTAAAAAATCACATGATTAGTACTTTAAAAATAAATGCCTAAAAGTAACAAAAAATATTGGCCTTCAAAAATTAGAATGAAAGACAGTTGAATGTGTTTAAGTTACTCAAGCATTCCATACATCTTTCATATTACATTTGTATAAATGATTTTCAGCCATACTTTAAAATTCACTGGACTTCTGAGCAACTGGTAAATGTGTGTATGCAGAGGAAAAAATAAATAAAAACATGTTGTTGAAGCAAATTTCAACAACTGAAAAAACAGCCATTCATTTAATAAATATTTATAGAACACCTAACTGGTGTCAAGTGATTAAACAGTATAATCCTCTTGGAGCTCAGAAGGCATACTATTTTTAAATAAGAGGGAAAACAGCAAAATCACACATTGTTGAATGCCAAAAAATCTTCAAACATAATTAACACATTATCAGATTTCAGATGTGAGAATACAGTTATTTAATAGCTGTTCATTTCCATTAATATGAAAGGACAGTAAATAAATTAAGAAATTCAGTGGAAGAGTGTGGGACTCATATGCCGATGCTCATTCCAAGCTGAGCTCCTATTATGAATAGCTAGCCTGTGCTTTCTAATTTCCACACAGAGGAGCTTTTAAAGCCACTATATAAGCATGAGGGAAATCACCAAACAACTTTGTCTTGTAATTTTTCTGTTTTGGTTATATGTTAGGACTGCTCAGGTAGGAAAAAAACATAGCAGAATAGGAAGGCACAGGACCTCAGGAAGAAAGAAACAGGTAGAGTACCTGATTTATTTGAGCTTACGTGGAGGAGACTTTCAGCTCTGGTGGACAATAGGAGATGAATCAGGTATCTGTATTTACAAACACTAAGCAAACGCGAGATGGGGGGTACAATTAACAAAGTAACATAGGAAATAAAGTGCAGTCATAAAGTATCATAATAGTCTTAATACAGTCTCAATGATATCACAGTCTAATTCTCATTCACTCCCAAATTGTGGTATAATTACTATCTTAAGATGGGATTGGGGAAAAGAACTTCAGGTAGAGTGGGATGAAAGGAAGTCATGTAAGTAGTAAGAGATTAGAAAACTAATTCTTCTCCATAAAAAAATATAACAAATATCAGTCTATGAATTTTATCTGGAAATACAGTATGAAAGTAAAGACTACAAGAAATGCTAAAGAAAGGAGTCATCTTGATGAGGAAAATACTTAGTAGGAAAGGATAACAAGACAAGAGAAGGGTGTATTTCACTGTAAGTCCCATAATCCAATTTCATTTTTATTTTGAGACAGGGTCTCACTTTGTAGTTCAGGCTGGTCCTAAGCTCATCCTCAGACTCCCATCCCAGCAATCCTCCTGCCTCTGCCTCCCGAGTGCTGGGGTTACAGGCGTGAGCCACCATGCCTGGCACTGTGGTATGTGGTACTGATCACTGCTGGGTGTGAGTCTCCACGGCCAGTATTGTTGTATGTGGTTACTGGATCAACCTGGGCCTTGAGCTTGCAAGACAGGTGCTGGAATCACTGAGCTAAATCCCCAGCCCCCAATTTCACTTTTTAAACAATGTATTTATATTATTTTGAAATAGTTTTTAAAAGTAAACCAAAGTAAGAAAAAAAGGACAAATATTTAAGAAATCAAAGTTAAAACTGATAGCTCAGATAGGAGAACAAAATATTTTCAACAGAATTACCTGAGGGGTTGCTATACTTCCTCATTACTTCTCCAGAGGACTTAATCAGTATAGAAAGCTAAAGGTGCTTGCTTAAAAATAGTTTTTCTATTAGGAATGTCCTCAGCATATACAGCATCACTCTAAAATAGCAGCAGCTAATCTTTGCTGCTGGGAGCATCCAAAGCCAGCAGCTGTAGTAGTTAAGTGTTCAGGAGCTCTTAGTAAGTTATAAGGAAATATCACAGAAGAGAACATGAAACTCAGCTTCAAAGTTTTTAATAGGAGTCCATAATATTTTGCTGTAATGAAAAACCTACCAATCTGCATTTAAATGTTCACATTTGTTTATGTCACACTTTCTCTCAATTTTTATGTTCAATCAAATTAGCAACATACTTTGGTACATTATTAAATATTTTGCACTATAACAAAAATAAAGTACCAAACAGTTTCTTTTGGTATTGATTCCTAAGCTCCAAAAGTTGAACCTGCAACCAGTATGAATAGGAGTCATCACATGCCTTTTACACAAAGCAGTGTCCCTGTGAAGAACTCATCAGCTTTTACAAGACTTTTCTTGCAGCTTCAAAGCCAGACCTCAGACCCTCAGCAGTGTACAAGTTTCTCACGCAACACAAATAACCAGCTTCTGGGCTCCCCCACCTCCAGGGCTCTACGTACACTATTCGTTCTGCTGACTACTCTCCCCTTTCTCCTTCACTTAGCTAACTGTGCTACCTCACTGTTCAGATCTCAGCTGCACAATGTACTTCTCAGGATTCCCAAGTATTAGCCCAACACTACTCTTAACTCTTCTGTAAGATTTCCTCTAATACACCCTGCCTTGCAGTCACCTATTTACCTGTGGACCCAGGGGAAGAACTCCAAGGGAGCAGGGATATCTGAAATGTCATCATCATCCAATTATTTGTCACGGTTGCTCGTATGTAACAGGTACTCAAAAGACTGGCTAGCAATGTGATAAGGATATGCAATTATCACTAGGATCCAGTACATCACTGGGATTTAACTGTTGTCCACAGCAAATCTGTGTGGAAAGCAACAAAAACCAAACAAGATGTTCACAGTGCACAGTAGCCAATGCCATGGGGTTTGGAAAATATAGTTGGCTAAATGGAAAAAGTTAGCAGACAACAAGCCTAGGTAGGTTGCTCAGCAAGATGGAATTATCAGATATTTTTAAAAATCCAATTTAGAAAAACATTATATGCATTACCTCAGAATTTGCTTTCAGTTCTGTAATATAACATTTCCTCCTCCGATTTGCTTTTTTATCTTGAACAACAATTTCACGCCAGTTTCTACTGACTTTCCAAATGCTAAAAGAAAAAGATCAGTCCTTACATTGCATGTATCACCAAAGATTATTATTCTCGGTATGGTCATTAAGAAGAAAAACTTGTTTTAAAGATTTTATTCACTAAATTTAAACTAAGAATTTTCATTAAAAATATGACTCACACAACATCATTTTTCATATTGATTCACTATATGAAAGACTTCCTATTAAAATATTAAGTATATGCCAGCATTTTTTAAATGAGTCACTATTTTATAAATGGTCTCAGAAAACTCAAATGAGTCCACTGGGAGATAAAATATGACACTAAAATTATGGATTTGAAACAATATGAACCAAATGATTATCATCTGTAAGTACAAGAATATTAAATTCCTTTCTCCTTTTTTTGGGAAGATGGTACTAAGGATCAAAGCCAGGGTTCTATATGCTGAGTTACAACTTAAGTCCTTTTTGTATTTTTAGAGGAGATCTCTCAAAGTCACTAAATTGCCCAAACTGGGCTAGAACTTTTAGCCCTCCTGCCCCAGCTTCCCAAAGGTCTGCGACTGTGGGAATATGCCACCCGGCCCACCACTTTTTCTCCTGTTACTGTGCTTAACAAATGTCTGTCATTTAGACTGACTAAACATAAGAACAATTGTTCCTTCATTACAAGTATTAATAGATACAACTACACTACAAACACTACAAACACTACAACACTACAAAGTTCCTGTTTTATTCACCAAAGTTTATGAAAATAAAATAGCTAAAGATGAGACTGTTTTAATCCAATGATTGCTTATCAATAACTTCAACTAAATTATTAAATCAAAAATAACCTTTCAACTGTCTTTTTTATTATTTTCATTTAATAAATCATTTAAAGGGAAAAGTCAGAATACTGAAAAATATTTTGGAAGCCTAGACAATATCTGAATTGTCAGCACTATTTTTTCTGCTACCGTGGCCTTTTCCCTTGCCATCCCTCCCCCAAGCTGGTATATTTGCCTTATGTCAGACAGAGGAAAAAGGCAGGAAATTAACCATTAATGGGGAAACAAATGATACAATTGGTTAGTCTCCAGTTTAACCTGATCATCATCCCACACATTACCAAAAACAACACTGTTAAGATTACACACCTTCTGCATATAAACACTTCATTGGAAGGGTGGGCTGGAGGAGACACTTTGAAACATGACTATGAGCTGCTCACACCCACAAGAACACTAAGGTGTCACAACTTTTTAACTGGCCCACATCCGAATATGCTGGCATATAGTAATAACTTTCCTATATCTATGCCATCTCCCTTTTTTGGGAAGGTGGTACCGGGAATTGAAACTGGACCCTTGTGCTTCCAATATAGGCATGATAGCACTTGAGCTAAATCCCCAGCCTTCTCCTTCACTTTTAAAGCAGTAATACTTTGAAAAATGTTAAAATACAGCTGAGTGTTTTAACCTGTTTATTATCCTATTTGTATGGTGCTGAATACAGCTTCTACAAAGTCTATCCTGAAATGCTTTCAACCTTAAAAGTTTGTGGGAAAATGTTAGATGTGAAATCAAACAGCTCAGCCATACATCTATTCCTGTGCCACTGAGTGGCTGCTGGCAGGTAACTTAACTTCTCTAGGACCGTTTCCCCAACTGCAAAATACATGGCTAAACCAGGTATCTCAGAAGACTTCCAGCTATAACATGCTGCATTTCTCTACCATAACCTACACTTAATGTACTGGGAAAGATAAGAAGGGTTTTGGAAGGAACTGCAATGCCTGGGCCTGGTACACATTTATAATTCCAGCTACTGAAGAGGGTAAGGTAGGACTGCAAATGTAAGGCCAGCCTGGGCAATTTAGTGAGATCCTATCTCAAAAGTAAGGGGTAATAACTCAGTACAATGGCCATAAATTCAATTTTTTTTTTTTTAAGGTTTTTTGAGACAGGGTCTCGCTTTGTGGTTCAGGCTGGCCCTGAGCTCGGCCTCCAAGTCACATCACAGCAATCCTCCTGCCTCTGCCTCCTGCGTGCTGGGATTACAGGCGTGAGCCACCACGCCCGGCACTGTGATATGTGGTACTGGTTGCTGCTGGGGTGAGTCTCAACGCCCAGTATTGTTATGTGGTTACCGGGGATCGAACCCGGGTCCTTGCGCTTGCAAGACAGGTGCCGGAACCACTGAGCTAAATCCCCGGCCCCATGAATTCAATTTTTAAAAAGTGTGGCTTTAAAAACAACGAGGATTCTATGAAACAAACTCTTGACATATCCCCATAAAGACCCACATGTTCTCCACCAGCCACCACCTCCCTGAACCAGTTCCACCAGACTCCCGTTTCCTGGCCCTGGCCTTCCTGAGAGTATCTTCTGACAGTCCTGCAATTCCTTTAGGTGAGCCACAGGAGGAGTCTTGCAAATCTTCCTAACCCCAGCCCTGCCAATTCTCACTTAATTTTTCAATTATCAATATCTGTCAACACAAATTCTTCAGTTTCTAATTTCCAAAAAAATTTCCCTGCTGTTAACAGTAAAAGTGAAATAACACACACTCCCTTGGTCTCTAAAAAGAATGAAAACTAACCAGTATTCTTGGATTCCAGAACTTAAAGAACTGAATGGTGTCTAATATACATGATCATTTCTCACTCACCATAATGCTGCTTTTTCTGAAAATGTCATAGTTTGAAGACAATTCAGATCTGACAATAACATGTGAACTCTTAAATACATCATTAACCTGTGGAATAATCCTTGCCATCATAAAATCTAAACTTCAACTTTTAGGAACACTTATTCCAAATGACAGTGATAAGAATTGTATCCAGAAAATGACTATCACTGCTTCTAAGGCAAGCTTTTAGGCAGCAGGGACTATGCTAGTAAGTTCTACTGAGAAGGACATCTAAAATTATTTTTGATATAATATAAAACAACCAAACACAGAAATAAGAGAAACTAAAAAAGAAACGAGACAACCACTCCAGTCACAGAAAAACCTTCCAACTTAAAAAATGATAAAAGTTTGGTTTCATAAACAACTTTTATTTCTTACCTGTACAGGCTCTCTGCAGTCAAGAAATCTAAAACCATAGTAAGGATATGCTTTAAGTTTCTATATTTCAATTCTGACAAGATGTCCAGTTTCTCTATACCCATCTTCTTGCCAATCAGCCCAGCAAGCACACACTGTAGAACAGCTATCTTCCCCTCACCACTTTCTTCTAAGAATTCATCAGTATCCTTTCCCTGAAATCTTTTCCTTTTGCTTTTCATAAAAAGTTCATGCACTAACTGCAAGGCTGGGGTATGCGACAAGTTCTTAAAGCTTAAAGTCAAATTCCTACTCTTTTTACCAGGGCTTAGCTGACTGTCACAGATGTCTGAAGCAGCTGCCCGTCTTGTTTCAGAATCGGGGTGGATGACCTCCTTTTCCTCTTCTGTCTCTGACTGCGAGCTTTGCTCCCGAAGAGTGGACAGTCTTCTAGACCTTCCGAGACGCCCTGATTTTCTTATGGTGTCTACCATATTTCGAGTCCCTTTATATGTCTGAAGTAGTTCTTGAAAAGAACTCTCCTGATCAGAGAAGGAATCTTCTGACTTATCCAAGCTCAGTGAGTTAAAACCACTGTCTTCAGGAGTGGAAATACAGCCTCTCACCTCAGTTGAAGAAGAAAGTGTTTGAAATTTAATGTTTGCTCCAAGGTTACTTACTGGAGTCACAAATATGTCCTCATCTCTTCTATACACTGTTCCACTACCAGAGGAACTCAGAAGGTCTGGATATGTATTTTCATCATTAATACTTAAACTGCTATCACTAAAGTCACGTGTAATTGAATCTTTAGAATTATTGCCCTGAATTGGAGATATACATTCAACTTCAAATAGGCTACAGTCATCTTTGGAATCATCAATTGTGGAAGTCTTCTGTTGAGAAAAATTTAGTCTTAAGTTTTGACTGCTAGAAGTCACTTCTGTTTTCACCTTGCTAGTAACTAAAGGGCTTGGAAAACCCAAAGCACAGTTAGGAATACTTTCTTCTAAGTTGGGAACTTGGTTTATACTACTTTGAGAACTATTTTGTGTTTCCAAGTCTTTCTTTAGAAGAGAGAATGACACATCTAACCTTCTACGTGGTAAAGATTTTTTTCCACCAATTTTAGGAGTTTCACATAGTTCTGGGGACTTATCCTTTTCCTTCCAAGGGAAGACAAATTTCTTTCTTTGAGCAGGAGACTCTAGGGAATGTATCAAGCCCAGGTCTGAAATTTCAGAGTGTTTGTGGATTAATACTGGGTCCTTTTCTTGCTTTGTGAAAAATTCTTTATCTGTACTATCAAAGCTGCAAGATTTTGACAACTCATGGTGGCCACTGTCGTCAAAGGAAGATGTGGAACAAACATCTCTGAGGTTGCAGTGCTTGAACTTGACGGGGGAGCCCGACTTCCTTCCGGTCCCAGGACTGCCTGAGTGCCTTCGAGACATCTTCGAACTCTGTTACTGAAAGTAAAACATTTTATTCTTCTTTTGAAATGAGTATCCAAGATGCTTTCTCAAGACAAGCAAATGAACAAAAAAACTATTATTTGTTTGAAGTACCAACAAAAATGGACAATCAAAAAATCTTTAAAAACTACTTTAAAAATAAATCTGCCTCACACACTATACTGTTCTAGTTCTACTTAAAACAACTTCTTGACATAATCAAACAAAAACTGTCAAGATTACTTGACTAAACTATGGGCAAAAATAGCGTGCATACATATTTTTTTGGACTACTCTTCAAAAAAGTATCTACAAGATTTATTTTTAGATTATTTTATGACTTTAATAGTCCAAAGCATGTAATTTTAGTTTAATATTCTATACTATCCTTCCTGGGCTATTTGCCTTAAAACTTCTGGGATCTAAATAAAGCTACTTTAAAACATAAGTGACTCTCCTAATAGGGTTTTGGGAAATGTGTCAAATAATGAGGATGAGCACACATATAACAAGGCCTGTTGGAGAAATCCAGTACCCATGGCTTAACAAGGTTTGAATTCTCAGGCTTCTACTCTAAGACTCTGAGGCACACTGATAAATTATTGTTACATTCCAATTGACCTAAGTCAAATGAACTTATTATCAGGCCTTAGATATGGCGTCAGTTTAAACTTGGCACACTGTGATTCTTCGTTTCTCAGTTTCCAAATACTTTAATGTCCTATTGCAGGCTTGAAATCACAAATAACAGGCAATTATTTGTAGGAAAACTACCCTTTATAATACTAAGTTAAAAATAACCAATTCAAGTCAATTGCTTAAAGAAGAACAACTATTCACAATTACATGAATAAGGAATGACACTAGGAAATATTTTACTCGATTTTTCAACAGTATCATATTTTTGGAGAAACGAATTAATCTTTCTTAATATAAAAAGTCATTATTTCTGATATTCCTCCAGATTATTCAATGAACATTAGAAAATAATCTTTCATTTAAAAATTTCTCCAGGCCAAATGCATGAGTTTTCATTAAAAGATCTTGAAAAGATATATTTTAGTTGACTTCAGAGTGATTATAATCTATACCTATGTTATATATAGGTAAAATACATGAGTGAATAAGCATGTTACAAAATGAAACTGCTACACTAAACACAAAATTATTTCTCCATGACATACTGATCATTAGAAGATCATTTTAGGGAGAAAGTAACTTTTCATATTTCTATTTCTTTTCAATAAATCTTACACATTTCCTTGGAGTCACACTTTTGTACATGCTTAGGAGCCAAGATTACCAACTTCTGCTTTCTACAATTTACATTATATTTTAAAATAATGTTTTGCCTTGCAGATATTAGATTAATGAAGTATAATATTTTCAAATTAAATCTCTATCCACAGATCTCTGCCTCCTCTTGGAACCATTCTGTGCATCGCCATGCCGGGCACCCTATTAAGGAAAATTTTCACTCAATTTGCTAAGATTAGGTCGAGTAGTTTTAAGTTATAAAGGGGACAGAGAGTTGTAGGGAGGGCAGGAGAAAGGGGGGAAATGAGAATCAAGATACATCATGTCCAGGTGCAAATTCTCAATGTATGTCATCATAATATATACCTAGATTATACCAATAAATAATAGGGGAACAGAAATTACAAAAAAGCTTTAAGAGCTGAGGATTTAGCTCAAGTGGTACCGCGCTTGCCTTGGAAACACAAGGGCCCGAGTTTGATTCTTGGTATTGCAAAAAAAAACAAAAAACAAAACCCAACCAAAACAAAACAAATTTTACATTTAAACAAATTTTACTATTCAGCGACTTCACCACTAGGTGTCTCACTTTGCCAGAATTTGGGAAACAGGAGCAAATCTTTGGAAACAATGTAGAGATGCAGATATCTCCTCACCCAAAGACCGTAGGCTTTCTCTCCTGTCACTTCTAACTTTCGACTACCCTGAGCCCTTGCTCTCCAAACATGATTTGTTAAAACTTAATTTTAAAATGATTCACGCAGAAATCATAGAAAATCCTTTGACTTTACTGATTCGACACTTCACTCATGAACTCACTTCACTCAACAAGCCTCTTTGATACTCATTTTTAATAACTAGGCTCCTGATAATGGACTCAAAACACGAATATCTAAAGGCTTGCTCTATTTTAAGGGGAGGAGCCTATTAACAGAATGGAAATACTGAACTCATTAAATCCAAATTTCCTTCATTAAGTGTAAAATCTTACCATCCGTAAATCTTGAGTTCTTAGATGTGAAAATTAGGTAGTCTGCCCAAAACAAAGAAAATCTCTCATGCTTGCTTTTAAAATTCAAGCAAACTGATGCCACTTAAAAACTTTGGTTTGAACAACTGAAACGTGCAGCCGCTCTCGAAGGCTAAGGCTGGCGGGAGCCTGAGCCCCGCGCCGCGGAGGTCCCTGCTAACGCTCGCAGAGGCCCGGGCTCTTCATTGTGAACCTCCTTCCTCTCAACGCCCTGGCCCTCAGCGCGCAGCCCTGGGAACCCGTGAACCCCACATTCGGGCCTCCGGAAGGCGGTGCGCGGGTAACGGTCCCTACGGCGGACCGCGGACTCGGAGGGCGGCGCCTGCGCGGCCGCTACCTGCACACACCTGGGCCGCTCCGCGCACCTGGGGCGGGCGGCTGGGCGCGCTGAAGACCCGGCGGCCGCGGACACGCGCACAGTAAGAGGTAGGGCCGCGCCCTCGAGACCCGGGCTAGAGCAACCGCACAGGGATCCGCGTCGGGGCGCCGCCTTCGCCCCTCCGGTTTGAACTGCCCGCCCCGGCAACCGCCCCGCCCCCGGGACACCCCGCCCCGCCCCGCCCCTTCCTCCCCTCCACCAACGCCCCGCCCTCCTTCCTGTCCCGCCCTTTCCTCCCTCCTGTGCTCACTCCTCCCGCTCCGCAGCGCCCCCCGCTGGCCACCCTCAGGCCAGGCCTTCGGATCCGTTAGAGCTGCACCCATCTCTCCAGCTCCTTTGCATCTCGCAGGACCTGAACAAGTGTCTTCCTGCCCCTATGCTCACTTTGGAAGCACTGTTACCAAAGCGGCTGTGGTCCTACAGCGGATACCTTCAGAAGTAATGCAGGAGCCACTGGCTAGGAATACAGCACAGTGGTAGAGCGCTTGCCGTCTTGCCCCAAGCCCCGAGGGTGATCTCCAGGACTGAGCGATGGTGTTTGGGTGAGGGTTGTTAATCAAGAGGCTAAAAAAATGTTCCCCAAGCTACTAGTGTAGAAACAGATTGATTAAATGCGTAGACACTGGATAAGAACGAAAAAGTATGAATGACTTGGTTACTCTATCGCCACCAGTCCGTTATTTTGCTATCGGAGTGTCTATCGGGGTGTCATCCCTAATGCAACATATCCAGAGCAAAATTCACAAATACATGCCAATCACTGGACTAGATACTGGAAATATAGAGGCCTTGGCACAATCACTGCGCTAATAGGCACGGTAAAAATGCTGATAGAAGAGCCGTGGCACAAAGGAAAGGGGCCAACTAACCCTCTAGAGAAGAGTGTGCAGCACCAACCTCCTGATGACCTCTTTGTGATGTGGATTGTGTGCGTGCGTGCATGTGTGTGTGTGTGTGTGTGTGTGTGTGTACGACGGTGATACTGGGGATTGAACGTTAGGCCGAGAGGAAGTGCTCTGCCAGTGAGATAAACACTTCAGCACTTTTTGTTTTATTTTTTGAGACAATGTCTTGCTAAATTGCCCAGACTGGCCTTGAACTTACATCCTACCTCAGCCTCCCTGATAACCGGGAGAACACGTGCCACCACACCTTGCAAAATGCTGATTTTGTTGGGCATGTAAATAACAGGAAATTCCAAATTCAGAATTGTACAAGAGTACGAAAGTGAGCATTGGGTGGATTCAAAAGACATAAATAATTTGTTATAACTGGAAAATTAACAAATACTGAAGGAAAGAGCTAGAGGAAAATCATGAAAATTCATGAACCAAGCCATGGAAAGATGTGTCTGTGTGTTGGCAGCCTGATTTATCCTCTAGCGAGGCTGTGCAGAGCGACCACAGAGTCAGAATGAAGAGAGGTGCCGGGATTGCGTGGAGACCTCTGAGTCACTCTGGGTGAGAACGGGGGGTACAGCTGATGTCCACAGCCTCAGTTGGCGGAGCCAGCCGCATCGGGGATGGAGTGAGGCAGCCTGAACCAGCTGCGGATAAGACGTATGTAGAGTGAGGTCGTTCAGCTGAGGTGCTGGGGACTGAAGGGCTGGTGAATTACCGACTTTCACAGGTCTTATCTGAGGCCTCCCCACAGTGCCACACAGCATGCCTAGTACGGTCGGACCTTCCTCAGCCCTTCAGACAGCTCTGGAACAGCAATTTCAGGCTTCTCTACTCAGCACTGACAATCTTCTTTCTCTGAATTTTCTGTGAATGTCATCACCTTCCAAAGTCTACTGCCTACTTACTTTGTTAAATGTCTGCTCCTCATCCTCACCCTGATGTAAAATGGACGAGCAAGTTTGCTTATGGGGTAAATAAAATCTACATGACCCCATAACACTATATTTGAACATTCTCTTTTTCTTTGGTTAATTTATTTTTCTTGAGACACTTTCATGTAAGTGGATAATAAAAGAGCATACTGTAACTTCTTTATACTTTTCATGAAAGAATAATTTGTATCCCTCCCTGACCAATTAGAACAAAAAGATTTCTTGTAACAACTAGGTTGCTACACTGAGCTTTATATATTCTAGATATGTCAGGAAGCTATATTTTTAAACCCAGTTTAGTCTTCTGCTTTTATTGGCTTCTTTTTCTTGGATCAGGCATCATTCCAATATTGACTAGGAATTTTTATTTGTTTGTTTTTTGAGACAAGGTCACCCCATGTAGTTTAAATTGGCCTTTAACTTGTGATAATCCTCCTGCTTCAGCCTCCCAAATGCTGGGATTACAGGTGTATGCCACACTGACTCAGAATTTTAAAACTCACCTGCTTCCTACAGATTTCTTTCTTTCTTTCTTTCTTTCTTTCTTTCTTTTCTTTTTTTTTTTTTTTTTTTTTTTTTTTTTTTGTTTTGAGACAGGGTCTCGCTTTGTAGTTCAGGCTGGCCCTGAGCTCAGCCTCAAATTCACATCATAGAAATCCTCCTGCCGCTGCCTCCCGAGTGCTGGGATTACAGGCGTGAGCCACCACGCCCGACACTGTGGTGTGTGGTACTCATTGCTGCTGGGGTGAGTGTCCACACCCAGTATTATATGTGGTGACCGAGGATCGAACCCGGGTCCTTTCACTTGCAAGACAGGTGCCGAAACCACTGAGCTAAATCCCCAGCCCCCTACAGATCTATTTCTGTTTTTAGGGTCACCTAATAAAACATAATGGAGGTCAGGGATTTAGCTGAGTGGTTCTGGCAACTGCCTGGCATGCGCAGAGTCTGAAGTTTGATCCCTGGTAACCACATACCACAACGCCGGGCGTGGTGGCTCGTGCCTGTAGTCTCAGCACTCGGGAGGCAGAGGCAGGAGGATTGATGTAAGTTTGAGGCTGGCCTGGGCTACATAGTGAGCTCAGGGCCACTCTGAACGACAAAGCAAGACCTTGTGTCAAAAAAAAAAAATCATAATGGAAGATTTTTTTATGACCGTGGTATTCAAGTTATGCAGGTATACTTAAGTAATTATGACCGAAAAAAAAGAAAAGACAGACTGGGAGAAAATATTAACTTGCATCTGCATACCCATCCTGTATTGAATTAAACGTCTTAAAGTCCAGGATGGCAAAACAACTAACCTCATTAGGAGAGAGCAGTGCAGTGATGTCAAGAATATAATAAATGCTCAAGAAATGCTATACTAATAAGGTAGTTTCCAGGGAGCGTGCTCCATGGTGACACTAAAACTACTCACTCTCACAGATAGGGAAAAAGGATGTTGGGCTGGGAGGTTAGCACATCAGGACTCTTGTGGAAACTCTAGGTCTCCTTGCTGTAATGTGCATTATTCCAACTCTGCAAGATGCATTTGCCACATGGATTGACTGAGCCATTGTGCTCTCCATAGATTGTTTTGGACCAGAATCATATCGATTTTTGAAGTAGAAAGTAAGAATCCAAAGAAGTTTTCAAACATGAAAGTTTTACTTTCAGGATCACTCCCTCCTTTGCCTAAAGATCACAGTGGTTTTAAATCTAGTATTTCCTATAGAGAAGCCTAGTGTATATCCTGTACTGGGTTACTTTTCTTTGACAGGAGAGACACTTCATAACTGGGCTGATGATCAAAATATTTAAGCTCTGGGATCATGTGTGGAGGAACCAGCAGAACACTTATATTTCTCCTGGAAATGTCTATTTTTTAACATTTTATTTATATATGTCATTGGGCTAGGGATTGGACCTATAGCCTTGCTCATGCTAAGCAAGCACTTTCCCACTGAGCTAGCCCTGGAGAAATTTTTTTTTTCTTTACATAGAGAAAGACTAGAAAAATAAAGTTAAATATCTCACAACGGTCTGTGAAGATGCAACCACAATTGGAGGTAAAAGACTAGGTTCGAAGTTCTGGAGTTGCAGGGTGGAGTTGAAATGATAACAATCTTATTAAAACAGGGAAGATGCAGTGCATGTCAGGAGAAAGAAAGCCTGCCTCTTCCATTGACCTTTTTAAAAAATAGCATTTATGTAGCACTTCATAAATGCTTACATATAAAAAATATTCAAAATGCCCAGAGAGAGATAAATCATAACATGCACTTTAAGTTGAGGTTGCATTTTTCTTATTGTCTAGATTAGAAAACACCTGACAAGTACATTTTAAGTCAATTCTAAGAATTTTCAACCTGAAAGAAAAATCCTTAGAACACGAAGATAATTCCAGTGAATTTCTATTTCTATTTCTACTTAGTTTCCTTTTTTCTACACCGGAGATTGAACTCTAATTACTTTTATAAGAAAAGTATCAGCATCTCTCCTTTCTCATGCCATGATAAATTTTTCTGGTGAGCCTGAGTGTTCCAGTTTGATATCTTCTTGAGTTTAAAGAGTGTTCTTAACCTAATTTTTCTTTTTATTTTGTAGCTAATGGCCCTATGCTATAGATAGTGCAAAATGCTCCTCACGTGAGCAGTGTAGTAGATTTCACTGGTAGTCTGCTGAATTAGATACAGATCTTCACAAATGTGAATTTTAAAGTTTGAATTCCAGATCACTGACTTGTACTCTCCTGCATTAAGTCTTTAAGTTTCCAGGGTAAGTTTTATTCATGAGGCTTTTGTTTTAAATTGTCCTGCATTCCTTTTCAGTCAGCACGGTCACTGTGCATACTCACCTGGTAAACTACACTTTTTATTCTAAACCTACGTCTATTGATGTTTAGCCAACAAAGATTCTAGAAATCAAGCTAAAGATGAGTGGCACTTTGTTTCAAATGACTTAATAAAGTGAGACCTCGGCACGCACAGGTTGAGGTGCAAGACAACATAAAGGAGGGGAACTTTCCAAATTCTTCAGAATAAAGCCTCATTCAAACGGCTTCTTTTCTTTTTTTTTTTGAGACAGAGTCTCACTTTGTAGTTCAGGCTGGCCCTGAGCTCAGCTTGGAACTCACATCACAGCAATCCTCTGCCTCTGCCTCCCTAGTGCTGGGATTACAGGCGTGAGCCACCAGGCCCAGCACTGTGGTATGTGGTACTGGTTGCTGCTGGGCGTGAGTCTCCAGGCCCAGTATTGTATGTGGTTAACCGGGGATCGAACCCGGGTCTTTGCACTTGCAAGACAGACTCCGGAACTACTGAGCTAAATCCCCAGCCCCAAATGGCTTATTTTTGCCTTAAGTAATGTCAATTCCAAGACTACCAGATCCTGTGTTCAAATAAGCAGTATGAAAATAGATACCAAAAAGCAGAACCTATGCATGGGCTGCATTCAGCATCATTTGGAACTTGCTAAACCACTATTCTCTAAGAGCATATGAAATATTTTTTTCACAAGATTTAATTTTATCTTCCCAGAACTTCATTTTATTCTCCAAAATAGAGATTACTAATTCATAAGGAGAGAGAGAGAAAAAAAAAGAGGGAAAGTTCATCTTTGAACATGCAGGAGTTGATTTTGAAAATGTAGATAAAAGTAAAGAGACTTGATTGCAATGTCCAACTGTTGGGAATGGTACAGAGACAACTGGGCTCTTGTACATAAAGTGGCAATTTCTCCTCCACAGAGTTCCCCCTTTGTAGACAAACAGCTGTGCTTCCCAGTCATGACGGGCTGGGATGTGTTTCTTCCACCAAAACCTGTGCTCGCTGACAGAAACCACAGGCCTGCTGTGGCCCTGCTTGTCCGCCTGCTCCTTCCGTAGCCTGGCACTCTTCTCCTCCTCTTCTCTTAGCCTCCTCCTCACAGTGCGTAGCTACTGCTGGGCCTCACATTCGAGGTCACTGGCCACAGCACGGCATCTGCGGGTCTGCTTGGAACCGCCTCATTTCTCAGTCTCCTCCTGTATCTGCTTGGTCATGGTCTCCAGCTGCTGCACCAGGTCTGATTTCTGCTCCTCCAGCTGCATCATACTGCTTTCTAGCTCACTAATGAACTGACTGTTGTGTACCTTGACAGTCCACTGCTGTTTCACCTGATCTTCCAAATCAAATATGGTCTCTTTCATGTCTTTTACCCCTGCATCACTCTGTGATATTTTCTCTAGCAGTTTTAGGCCGGATCTGCTCAGCTGTTCTGCTTGATCATCACTGATCTCCTTCGGGTAAGAAAAATCTTTTTCCATTTAGCTAGCAGGCTTGAAATGTGTTTAATTTCACTATTTGCTCTTAGCAGTTCTTGTCTGAGTTCAGTGAAGACAGTTCCAGCTGATCTTTCTCAGCTCCAGCTACATTTAATACTTCCTGAAGTTCATAGTTCTCTTCTGTCTGCCCCATGGTACTACTGGTCTCCACGGCTTTTGCTTCTCACTTTCTAGATGTGTTATCAAGGAGCCATTCTCCATCTTCAAGGCATCCCTGGTACCTAAATTCTTCCAAAGTTTGGTCATCACCGTATTGGTTCCAGCACCTTTTGTTGCTGATCTGGTGACTTTCAGAGAGTGGCCTGTCGCTACTCGGCAGTGCTGTGGTGATCTCTTCCACCTTCTGGAACCTTCTCTGTAAGGGAAGCTAGGGACAGCTCACTCCCGCTGCTGGGGAACTCCCAGTGGTGGAGCATTTGGAGTTTTTAGAAAGGTTGTTAGAGGAAGATAGAGGCCAAGACGGGTTATCAGTGGTGATGTATTCAAAATCTGAGGCACCTTGTGACAAAAAGCTTTGGTAACATCACTGCTTGAAGAATCAGATGTCCCTAATGTATTCCCATATGTGCATTTTAAAAAAATACTCATCAAGGGCTGAGGATTTAGCTCAGTGGTTGGAGCACCTGCTTTGCAAGTGCAAGGACCCAGGTCTGGTCCCCAGTAACCACATACAACAACAATGCTGGGCGTGGAGACTCACGGCCCACCAGCAGTCAGTACTACATACCAGTGCCAGGCATGGTGGCTCATGCCTGTAATACCAGCACTCAGGAGGCTGAGGTAGGAGGATTGCTCTGAGTTCGAGGCTAAGCTCAGGGCCAGCCTGAACTACAAAATGAGACCCTGTCTCAAAAAAAAAAAAACCTCATCAATTTCACTTGATAGTTTATTTCTGATTGGGTTTTCAAAGCTTGACTCTTGAGTTATAGATGTTGGGTAGCAGCTGTCACCAGTGTGACTTGCTGCCCTGTATGAATTTGGTACTGGCTCAAGGTAAGCCTGTTTTTCCTCCAAGACCCAGTTTTCTTTTTCTAAGTCAGCAAGCTCTTTCTGAAAGGCTGTGTTCTCCTCCAGGTTCTTTTCAAAGGTAATGTGTCTCCTGGTGGAGTTCATGTTCCATCTGAGCATGAGTCTGAGCAATCAGTGCCCCTAGAACTTAGGGCCCTTCTTCCCTCCTTGCAATTCTTCAGTTCATTTGAAGTCTGCTGATTTCAAAATCTTTAACTTTGGCTTCTGCTACAACCACTCGAACTTGGGACTTAAACCCAGCCTTTTCTATCTCCTCTCTTGCTTGAGTTTTGCACAAGTGGTCCTCAGGTGCCTAACAGGGATGTGAATTCAGGAGGAAGTTGGACCGGACCCTAATTTCCTTGGGTTGGAGGGACTCGTGCACAGACCTTTCTGGAGACAGTCACTGAGAATTCTCGGTGAGGCGGAATGCCTGTCCGCTTGGGTATTGGAGCAGACATCGGTTCTGGATCCTCCGGTGGTACTGCGTGGTTGCTCCACCGACTTAGGAAGCAGCCGGCTGGCTGACCTCCAACAAAGCATCTACCTTACCGCAGCGTGTGCCAACACCAGTACCTCCTGGTGAGGCAGCTGCCTTTTCCTTTCATTTTAAAATTTAACTGATTAACATTTTTGAATTTGAATAACGTTGTTTTCCTTGTTCTACTTCTAATATAAGTAAAATATCTGCTGTGACGTTAACGAATATAAGTATTCTGAATTTAACAGGCATAGTTATCTCGCTGAAATTTTGGTCTCTGAAAGAACAATCTCCATTCAACAGGTCATTTTTCTCTCTTAGGAGGATGAATACGTGAGACAAGATCTGAGGAAGGGTAACGTTACCAAAATCCCTTAGGTCTGAATGGAGTAAATGATGCAGCTGAGGTCACATCAGCCTTCACCTTACAAAGTAAATGGGGAAAGGAACGACAGGCGCCTAGGCAAGGACTGGAAAGCAAAAAACGAAATCACTCATACCTAACTTGAAAAACAAAGTGTTTCTATAAGTGAAATCACTGGTGGAGCCGATTCTTCTGTATAAAATCCTAAACGGCTACTTTATTATTCTTCCGACAACTCTCCTCAGTTTCTTTTCCAAAAAAGCATTACTTCCTCCTAACTCCTTTAGACAGAAACCTAAACCTCTTTCCATTTACGGAATCGTCAGAACGCCTTGAATTACTTGAAAATGAAAGTAACTAGGGGAGAAATAGATACTTTCAGCGACGGCGAACCTTTTAGAGCCTTCGGTCATAACAACCGGGGGCGACACGCTTTCCATAGGTTCGCCAACCCCGCAGCGCCAGGGCTTCAAAGCGCTTTGTAGGCACCCGCTGTGTTCAATAGGGCGGAAGGGGCGGGGACTCCTGTAACGTCATCCATTAGCGACGGAAGTATGTGCACACCGCGAAGAGCGAGGTTCGGGTTGGAAGCGAGATAGCTTCTTGCTGTTTTTGAGGTAGGTAGGCTCTTAAAGGCTTGCGATGGGGTGGCGGCGTGCACACTGTGTGCGTAGGGGGTGGTGAGTGTTGTGCGGACCAAAATTAGATGCTTGCAGTTAAAAAGGTCTAGGTGCTTTTAGGTTTGAAAGAGGTTAGGGTAGAGGCAATGCTCTTAGTCTAATTTTAGCTTCCCTGTTTAGCCGCTGAGAATTATTTCGTTGCTTTTACCCCTTCGGTCAGCCAGTTCCCCTGTTGAGGGACAAAATTTGGGGGCAAGAAATATAATTTATTTTTACCATCTCCAGCTGAAGTTTTAAGATTGGAGCTTCTGTTACATGTTTTACA